>WAAD01021047.1:10311-26743 GCA_013389945.1 Fregata magnificens | reverse complement strand
GTGCCTGAGCTCGGCGGGGGCTGCCCTCGTCCTGGCCACCTCCAGCGACGAGCAGTACCCCGCCGAGAACATGGCGGACGGGTGAGGACGGCGCGGGGGCGCTGAGGGGCCGTGAGGGGTGTTGGGCTCCGGCGGGAAGCGGCTCCTCTCCGGGGCGGCCGCTGCCCCCAGAGATCCCTCCCAGTGGTGCCGTTACCGCAGCCTGTCGCCGCCAGGCTCTGTGTTTTGCTTCCCCGCTCATGTTGGCACAAAAATAACTCTTTTTTTTTTTTTGGGACACCCCACCCCCCTTCGTGAGTCCTTCTGTGGTACTGCTCGGGTACAGAGGCTGAACGTTAAAGTATTAATACCTCCAGAGACCTTTCCTGTTGTCACACAGGGGTTTGCTTAAAATACCCCAAATAAAAATGGCTTTGCGGTTTTGGTTTTGGGGTTTTTTTTTGTGATAAATTTCAAGACGGTTATAGATGGAAAGCTGCAGGGGGGGGGGTTTGTCCTTTTTTCTCCACAGAAGTTCAGAAACGTTTTGGACAACAACAGGCATGTTCCCACAGGAATTCATTATTGGTTTTCCTACGTGTGTAAAAATCAGCAAAGTCGCAATCCAGTGCTATTTGGGTAAGACTTTCGTGTATTGCAGTATGTAATACATACTATGTTAAAATGTGTGTTTGTGCCTGTATGTAAATTCTCACAGTAGTGTTACATTCTGTAAGTAGTCACTTCTAACAGATTGATGAAGCTTAATGTAATTCATAAGGCTTCATTTAGCTTAACAAAGCAGTTGTCCTCCACATCCAACGTTTTTCATAAATAGAACAGAAAAAGATGGAAAATCTATCCCACCTGCACTTGTTTTGTTCTTATAACACCTTGTTTTGAGCTTGTAATTAACTGTTCTGTCACACAGTGATGGCTGTTCTAATTTAATGGACAGGACTACAATACTTACTCTTGTAATGATTTATTTTGAATATCGATTTTTATAATTTTGTAGGACAGAACTCTCTTAGTCTTTTAAATAATGTGAAGGAAAATGTGAGGTCTAAAACAAGGTCAGAGCATGGAGACAGGAGCTTGACCATTAGCAGAGGCTACGCAAAAGACATGAAAACTTGTTATTGTTTGTCCAACCTGGAACATGAGGATGGTGGTTGTATTATAGTCCTACCCCATAAGTTAGAGGAAGAATGGATTAGTTAATGCTTTTAAAGTGCTTTGTAGATGAAAAGTGACGCAATAAATATTATCAATAAAGAATCAGAATTTGTATTGATATCTTAAATGTATATATATTCTAGTGCGGACCTTAAGGATTGAAAGAAGCGTGTCTAAAGACCCAACAGGTTTTGAACTGTGCATTGAAAAAGGTAAGATTCTGAATCTGAAGCAGCAGGGATTTTGTGGGAATGATGTTGATCTTTGTATTTGCTGATTCATTTACTGTTTCTAGGTTTTTAGAATAACAAACCTTGTGTTAGGCAAACTAGGAGGAATTCTTACTGACTTTTATTGTTACTGCTGAGATAATTCACCAAAAATAAAACTTGCTAATGAAGCTTGAAAATGTTTTTTTCCTAGCAAAACAAGGGAGGATAACACCAAGATGTGTGCCCTGGCAGGTGCCTGAGAACAAGATTGGTCACATTGTCAGCCTTTGGTAAAGCATCGTGACCTAGACTACTTTTGTTAATTTTAGTTAGTCTTGGTTAGTATTTTAATTGTGTGTTTCACAGGGATCTCTGTTTCCCTGCAAAAATTGCTTATGATGTTATACCACAGAGTAGTTCTCACAGTAACTTAATTACATTTTCACCTTAGCTGCCTGAATAATTTCAGCGATGCTCTTCTGGAGGGAACTATCACTTTTTGCATACATAATATCAAATTCTTTGGGTTCCCCATTGGCTTCTTTGAGCATCGAGTGAAAACATGGACATTTTGGAAAAATAGCCGGGTTTCCAGTCATGTAGCCTGGTGCTATATAGCACCATCTTCCCAACTTGAAAAATGCATTTCTAGGTGGATAATGACAAAGAAATACACTGGGGAGCAATACTCTTTATTCTAAAGTTAAATCTTAATTTTATGCCTTTGACTAAGTATAGATAGTCTGTAAAATTACGCTTATAAAATTGAATTTAGATTTTAGGTAGGTTCTGTTTAGCCATACAGATAAAACCATCCTTTTTATCGTTATTGATACACTATAATTTTTTCAGTGAGTCACTTTAACCCCATGTCTATTGGTTTAGTCAAGTGTGGCTTGATGATTATTTTGTTAGACACATTCAAATGAAGTTTATGAACACTGATGGTCTGTATAGCAGTTTGGAGATGTAAAATGCTGTATAAGGGCTAAAAGCACTACTTGTGCACTCGCTTTTACGTTCCAAAAATTAAAAACGACTTACATAGTATAATAGAGTGCCATTTGCTGCATTGTTCGGTTGGTTTGTTTTTGGTTTTTTTTTTTTTTAATGCCTCTTGGGTGACATTTTATAAAACAGTGTAATGAGTGGGATATATATATACACTGGGATATTGCAAAAAGTATTTGTTCTCTTAAATCGCCTTGCAAAAAAAGAACAATTTCTATATGCAGCCTAAGTTCATGGTCCTTAAACTCTCTTGAACTCTGAAGTCCAGTGAAAACTTCTCACAGCATTGCATGTTACTATTCATTATTTGCTTTAAATTGTATTTTCTAGATTTCCAACACACAGAAGGACAGCTTCAAATGGAAGAATTTCCAGTGAGTATTTAGAGTGTACATCAGTAGTGGCTCATGACATGGGATGTCTAGGCTAACTGGGGAGAAATCATGAAAAAACCAAAACATGTCTTTATTTACAGTTATTGTTGAATTGATGTTAGATATAGGACTTTGTAGATTATGGTATGAAATGGCACCTGCCTACTGCTCCTAACTATGTGAAAGAGCTCTTTCCAGAAGTGTGGCAATCTTTCCTCCTTCAATTGTTGCTTTTAAGGCTGCAGTATTCGGGAGGGATGGGACTTTTCTTGAATTGCTTTCATCTAAAGAAGCTCTGAAGCTGGCTAGATGTATGCAGAGAGTTTGATTTATGTGTAATTCAAAACCAGACACAGAAATATCTAGGTCCTTCCATCTAACAAACTTCTGCAAATGTTGTTTGATAGTTATGTTACTACAGGGAATGCAGTAAAATTTTTTTTCTTCCTTCTACAGCTTCCTGATTTCCAAGCCACTTACTTGCGTTTCATCATCAAATCCGCCTTTGATCATTTTGTATCAGTGCACCGGGTGATGGCAGAGGGCACAGCAGAAAACACTTAAGTCCAGCTTATATTTGTACCTCAATTTTTTTATAAAGAAGTTATATTTTGGTATCTGTATCACAGAGAATATTTATTATTAAAACCTTGTATTAAAGTGTTTTTTGAAGGTATGGATGTAGTATGTATTCCCCACCGATTTAATGTATATAATGCAGTACTCCTGTTAATTGTAGTAATGGCTTTCTAGTTTTATAACCTAGACTGTTACCCTAGAACACTTGAACATAACTGAGTCCATTTAAATTAGTATGTTTATATCAGGCTTTCTTAATATATGAATTAAAACTCAATTTCCTGTAAAATGTTTCCCTTGCACGCTGAGTTAAATAGAAAAAAAAGTGTGAAATACTTAAATGGGAGGTATTACTTCCTACTGTCAAACAAGTCCTTCAAAAGTTCTTAAATTCGTAACTTTCTCATCAACTCAAACTGTTCAAGATTAATAGGATGAATATAAACATCTATTAATGCTTAGAAATAACCCGGCGGGGGGGAGGGGCAGGGTGGGGAGGGAAATAATCTGAAGCCATGTGAAGTGCTCTGATAGATTTTTAATAATTGCAGATCAATCCCTTGTTTCTATAAATATTTTCTACAATCAGGTCATAGCCGTCTGTGCTTTATGCTATGACTGTCATAACAAATATTAATAGAAACAAACGTTGATAGAGATTGTCTTATTAAGAAGCCTTCTGAAGTCAGTGACAGTGAACATTTAGGAAAATTGTATGTATACAAGAGAAAGAGAATCTTAATAATGTGAAATTGGTTGTTTTGCATGCCAGTTGACTTTTGCAAATGTCACCACCCCTGAAGTTTATCCTGCACGATATTTCTTACAAACGTAAACGTTGGTATGCAGTCCTGACAGCTCAATGGACCCAACTACTATTCATTACTGCATGTGGTGTAAGCGTAGTAAGATACTGCAGTGCAGTAGTTGGGGTTGTAGTGATGAGGCTTGAAAACATCTGTACAAACATATAATGAACCACATTACAGATGCTCTTTAGATACACATACATTATTCTTTTTCTTGTTGTCTCTATTGCTATTTTTAAATTCTTTTTTTTTCTTATGTCTATGAAAACTTATTCATTGAGCTTTTTTATCCAGATAGTCTTTACTCTGAAGTCCTCCTATTTCAGTTTTTCCAGGATGGCACGTATTTCCTGGGGGTGATAATTCCAAGGCCCCACTCCTCCCTGCAAAGGCAATAAAATTATATAGTGATGCTCAAGAAGACAAAGCAGAAGTCCTTTAGAGCACAGCAGTTGCACCAGAACTGTGGGCATGTGTGCTTGGGCTTCCTTTGCATGACAGCCATTGCGTGGGAGATGGTGTATGCACAGGTTACACCCTGCTGTGTAACTGGGACAGGGCCAATGTCTGGATCCTGGAGCTGGAAAGCGTTCCTGGATCTCACAACTTACGCGTACCTAGGTTTCCTAATGAGCCAAAAGATAAATATTTGAGGAAGACTGAGGTGTACATCAAATACGTACGTTATAAAGGCCCAGACTGTTTTTGCTGCAAGTCCTTTTCTCTCCACAGTTACAGTGAATTGTGAAAATTTTAGCTCTCAAACAGAAAGAAATACTGTTAAATATAAAGCATTCTCAAATTATTTTGAAACTTTAAAATCTCAATATATTGTGCTTATTATTGTTGATATTTTTTACCTTGTAGATGACCTTCCCTCCTTGAAGTAGATACAGTCGTTCTGGCAATGCAGCGTATTTTGAACTGCTCAGGTTTTCCATAGTGTCTAAAACCACTGGACATAAAGGATTATTTTTCTGAAGAAATTGTGCTGCAATTTTTCGATCTTCAAGGCTTCTGTGATTTTTAATAACAATATTGTTTTTAAAAGCCCATCCATCTAAAACAAATGAGAAAGGGATTTAGCAAGGGCCATTTTGAATAGGTGTTAAGGGTGGAGATGTACTGTGTGTCATATCCCAAAACTCTGTTAAAACAATACTGCAATTTACTCCCAACACCAAAATTTGCCATGAAATGAAAGCCCCCCCCAGAGTATGAGAGCACTAGAGCTTTTCAAATAAACGGTCCCAAGATCTTTTTTTTTTTTCTTTAATTTCAGCAAACTGTATTTTCCCCTTGCCCTGGATTTGGAAATATTTGATGTGTTTTAGCTGAAAATTTCCCACGTAAATCAACCCAAGAAAGATATCAGGTGGGGGACATATATCCTATTTGGGTAAGGTTTGTCAAACTTATTGGCATGGAGGGGATTTTAAAATGGTAAGTAGTGCTATCAGCTGACACCCGTTCATTTAGCACAGTTGCAACAATGGAACTGTTCATTCTGCTTGATTCTACTCATTAAGCCTATAAAACAAAATTTCAGATCTGTGAGAAGTGAAACATTTGAGCCAGGGCACACCTTCCTTTTTCAGAAATATGCAAGCACACGTTTACACACTTTTCCTAGTAAAGTAGAAACTAGTAAAAGGTTTTGATGATTGACTGAGTTGTTATCTGTTTCTCAACTACTGAAAGTGATGTATTGTTAGAAAACTTGAAAAATGTAAATGTTACGTTTTAGAAAACCACCTTAACCCTGGGCTAAAATCAGTGACAATGTGTTACTTAGAGCCCAGTGTCGATAAAGGAGTGTGTATAGTTTCGTTGTTAAATTTTTCAGATTAGAGTCTGCATCCTGTTCTTGAAACATGTTACAAATGAATTTTTTTTTTTTTTTAAACATGTAATATGCTGGCATTGTAGACTTAACCTTTGTTCTATGAAACACTTTTTTTTCCCCTTCCAAAAGGAGCTGTGCTAACACTGAGAGGAAGTTTTCTAAAGATATAACTTTGTGCTTCACCTTCAGAGAGATCAGTGTCTTCAGCAGGAGCACCTCGGTGTGAGTAAAATCTTTGGAGAATTAGGGACACAAGCTGGTGCATAGATTCAGTGTTGCCACTTTTGATTTGAGCAAGATTTCTTTGCCTCCTTTGCTAACATACTTTTCTTCCTAAAGGGAATGATAGCGTGTCTGAAGTTTTGGTAGGCATTACTGTGATGTTTGTACTGTACCTACTGCGTGAGCCTCTTCAATGTAGATGATAAGGAAATCTGCTATTGAGCTGAAGTCTTTGATGAGCTTGTTGAACTCATCAAATTTTAACATAAATGAAGGTCAGGTGCAACTTCCAAAATTCAGGATTAAAGGTCGGTTATCTGGAAAAAAATGGGACAGTTTGTGGTTAAATCAGTGGCGGGAGGAAGGACAGAATTAAATACATACACTGAATTGAGCCTCTGCCGCAGAGTTTCCTGGGCAACAGTAGGTAAGTCACTTATCCCATAACTTTCTTCTTAGGATGTTAAAATTGGCAGCAGAACATCTGCATCTATGCAAAACAGGCATAAAGATGCTTTCTTTTCCCTAGCCTGGCCCTGACCTGTGCCGGATCCAGCAATGAGCTTAACTGAGGGGGGCCCTTTCCTTTGTAAAGCCCACTAAAGGCAGAAGGCACCATGCAGCCACACGGCTTCTCCCGTGTCCTCATCACGAGAGCCAATTCTCAAGTTACCAAGGTTTTGGGATAGGGAACTGGTCTAAAATGGATATACAGCATGTAGCACATCACAGCCTCCCCAAGATCCTTGGTACGAAGGAACTTCAAAAATCCTAAGCGTGATCATCTGCAAGGTTTTTCAAAGGACAGTGGTTCAGAGATGTCTTAATGCTGTTTAATGAACCTATTGGACATGTCTTGATTTTTTTCAGAGGTGTCAGCTCTAGCTGAGCTGAGTGGAAGCTGCACTTTTCAGTCATGCATCACAGGCTTTCATGCTTTCAACATATTTCTGCAATTTCCTGTCCAAACAGAACTCTGGTTATATATTAGTATTTATTAGGCTAATGTTACACAAGCCACTGGCAAAAGTGTCTATGCAGTTGCTTACAAATTAACACAGTATGTGCCCACAGATGTTTAATGGATTGCAAGGCTTCAATTTAAGAGAACTTGCAGGATTTTTAAGCACCTCTTTTAGTCTATGGTCATGCTAAATTATCTGAAATTTGTTCAAGATCTAACTTCTGGCTGGGCTTGACTTCAAAAACTGCTGCTAGCATAGATTCACATCCTAAAGAATCTAATAAAGGGGGTACCTTCCTGTAGATATTGTGTATCTCTTTTTCCAAATTTGCATCCTATTTTCTACATAAATATCCATCTATATATATATAAAAAAATTAGAAAAGCAGAGTTAGAGAAGGATGTAATCCCTCCCATGGAGATCGAGACTGCAGCTTAATGATTAATTCCACTTTCTACAGAGATCTCAGTGGGAGGCAGCGGACAAAGTACAAAGCAACTTTTTTTTCTTCTGCTTTATTTCTAGCCACTTTGAATCTGGAAGAAACCACTGTGTAGTTTCTAGGCTTTAGGCTGGCTAAGGGAGCTGGTGTGGGACTTTACATACAGGGAATGACAGCCAACACTTGTGAATCACTGCACACGGTTCTGATTCTGGGTCTTCTCTCCCTAAAATGAATTATTATCTTGGCTTTCAGTGAAGAGGTATTTCCAGGCAGAGCCAGCTTTTGCAAGCTTACTGACGTTAAGGGATATTGTAGCCAGGATTATAACTACAGGTTATTTTTGAAAATCAAGAGGCAGACGGCTGGCAGGAATGTGCTGTGTCTTTTCTATCAAATGAGTGCTGTTAGCCTGGTCTGCTTTGTCCTGCACTCTCATGCCAGCTGCCTGTCCCTATCCCCTCGGCAGCCTCTTCTCCTCATTTATCGTCTTGGCAAACCAGACCCATCTACACGGCTGATTTACTGACCTTGCATGAAATCAAAGAGGTGACGAACTTCGCCGTTGAAAGTCACCACCGGCGTGTTGGGAGCAGGATGTCCCTCATAGGCTTGATCCTCCAGCCTCTTCCACTTCACCTTCAGCACAAAGAGCAAATACTGGAAGCTGAAAAAAGTTGGACCCCAGTTTTCGTAGCTGAACTTTGGATTCTCATTCATTCTGCTCTTTTCGCCCTGTTTTAGGATGTATCTTTTCATGGCATTGGGGAACAGTATCATCAGAGTTTTGCCAACGACAACGCATGTAGTAACGTGCAGAAGAATCAGGATTTTTTGTAGGAATACCCTGACTCTGAACATCATGGTGGAGGAGGTCTGACCGCTTCCGACGGGAATGCAGCGCAACAGCAGGGGCAAAGGTAGAGGGCGAGGGGGAGGAAAAACATTCACGTGTTTGGCCAAATTTCTGCCTTGCCTTGCACGCTGTCACCTCTACGTAGACTTTAGCGTCTGCGTGAGCGAGGAGCCTGTCAGCTGCACTATCTCCATCGACACCAAAGGCATTAATTGCAGTGATGGATAGATTTTTAGTGCTAACTGCACAGTTATAAGGTTTATTCACAAATCTGTTGTGTATTTTACTAATGAGAGGAGCTGAATCAGGATGTTTTCCCAGAGCCACAGACTAAAAGTAAGAATTAAATTAGCAGTACCCGAGGGTCTGATCCTGCCAGCAGTTATGTGTTTAGACCCTGCACGTGTGGAGCTTGGAGCTCTAAAATTTTTGTCCAGGACCACCGACGCTGACGCTCGGGGCCTTGGATTGATGCAGCCATTTGCATTTTGCATGTGCTGTGCAAACAATGTCGTGTTCTTACAGCTCTGCCTCCTTCGGTGCTCTGCTGCACACCGGTATTTGTCACTTTGGGGCTGGAAGGATACCCCACAACTATATATACCCCAATATATCTAACACATAGAAATATAAATTATCAAAATATATAACATACGCTTATAATAGAATATATAAACATATATGTATAATCTATATGTGTGTGCACATATGTATATAACATGCACAAATAGCAGCCGGTGCCCCGTTCCTGTATCACCTGGCTCAGGTAGCCTCCCCCGGGCGCCGCGGGCTCTTTAAGGGGGCGGGCGGAGGCGGAAGAGGAAGCACCGCTTGGCCTCTGATTGGCCGGCGCAGCGAGTGTCGCCGGTATGTTTCTTTCGAGCCCGAGAGGCGGGGGAGGAGAGGAGAGCAGCGGAGCTGCTGATTGGCTGTCGCCGCGCGGCGCCCGCTGTCCCTTTAAGGGAGCGGAGCGGCCGCTGTCGNGGAAGGGGAGGGGAGGGGATCCGCGGGGGGTCTGTGGGATCAGCGCTGCCGCCTGTCTTTTAGGAGGGCCGAGGCCTCGGGGACCTGCTCCTCAACCAAGCGGATGAATGGCGACTGTGGATGACCTCAAATTTCAAGGTAAACGTGAGGTTTGGGGCCCAGCTGACGGAGCGGTCGAGCTTTTAGAGGCTTGGAAGCATTTCTGAGCTTTGCCTGGGTTCCTCTGAATAAAAGCTTCCTTGGAGTTTTGCCAGGAGTGTCAGGAATACCTCCAGTTTTCTGAGATAAGGTTGCGCTGTCGGTGAGCTAAAAAGTGTTACCTGTGTTGACTGAAATCCTTTATGACGGGAAGTTAAAGCTGAAAACGGGCAGAGCGCTCTGTAATTTGGAATGGACTGTAGTTTCAGGCTTGCTTAAGCATATTTATTGATAAATAAATTCAGGTCTGAAAAACCTAATTTTTGGAAAGAATTAAAATTACCCATTTCTACAGTCTCTTCAGAGAGGCAGCTTCCCCCTGCCCTTGCGGAGACCTGCTGATTCTCAGATTGGGGCTGATCGCAGGACGGAAAGGCAGGCTTCAGTGGTACTAGTTTATCACACAGGGCAGATTAGCAGGAAAGAAGGCCTCACGCTCTGTTAGCTAAGTAAATGTTTAGCTTGATCCGTGTCAGCTTGGGCTTTAAGAAACAGATCATATTTGACATGGCTAAACTAGTGATGTATCCTTTCTTGGGCTGTGTAGGGGTCTTAATGTAGTTTTTTGAGCCACAAACCCAAAAAATTTGGTAGCTTGATCATTGCCTCTCTTGTAATGTATTTATTTGCAGAATTTGACGATGCAGCTAATCTGCTTGCAGCAAATCCTGACGCAACCACAATAAGCATTGACGAGCCAGTTGAAATCCCCAAGAATCAGCACGGCCGTCTGCAAGAGCCAGGGAGAGAAGAGGATGATGAATTACTGGGGACGGATGACTCTGATAAAACAGAGGTGATGCTCTTATACCTACAGCGCCTCCATCAGCACGTATACAAACGGTGCTGACAACGCTGAGATGTTTCTCGAGGATACCAGGGGTTCATGCTGGGTGACTTGAAACTCTGCTTCTTCTGTGTCACAGGTTACTTTCTTGATATCAGAGTTGGCAGAAGCAAACGCGCATTCGTTCTTCAGCTGTTGTGGTTTGCAGCCTAGGAAATTGAACTGAAATGGTGGTGATTTAAGCTAAGCAAATAGGCCAGGAGATGAGCACAGCAGCAGCTGAAAACCCAGCACCGTGTTTGTTTCTGTTGGTTCTGCTGTGGGGTTGGTGACTCTGGCAGGAGAGCAGGAAACTTTGAAATGGCCAGGGTTTGTCTGAAGGGTTCAGCTAATGCAGCCATCAATGACGGCGAGGGAACTTGTGATGCCGATGAAGGCATGTGTTATAAATGATGTGGTGGAAGGTAGTATCTGGCTGCTCTTTAGAACCCCAGGCCACTATTCTGCTTGCAGGGAGATAAGACTAGCTGCTGCTAACAAATATTAGAGGGGGAAAGGGAAACCGTTAAATAATTAAATAGTGAGCGCCACCCTGTTAAGTTTGTTTTCTATCCGGGTACAGAATCATTTAACTATTGTGTAAATGAACTAGTAATACATAAATTGCATGTTTGTAATGTTTTTCACGTTGCCTTTCCCACCATACAGCTGCTTGCAGGACAGAAGAAAAGTGCCCCTTTCTGGACATTTGAGTACTACCAGACATTCTTTGATGTGGACACTTACCAGGTTAATACTCTACTCCAGAGGAAAACTATTGTCTGAGCTATACTTTATCCAGATATTGAGGTTTTTTCAGTTTTGCATCTTCAGTCAGACAAATCTGTATATTTTCATAGGTCCTGGACAGAATCAAAGGTTCGGTTTTCCCAGTACCAGGGAAGAACTTTGTAAGGCTGTATATCCGCAGCAATCCTGACCTTTATGGTAGGTAGGAGGTGTGAGTTCTCTTCTGTGCTAAATGTTTTGAGTTTGTATTCCCTTTTGCTTGCTAACAAAAAGAGGGCAGAGGAGTTGTTATTGAACTTTTTTGTTTCCTTTTAAGGTCCCTTTTGGATATGTGCCACACTTGTCTTTACTATTGCTGTTAGTGGCAATCTCTCTAATTTCTTCATCCATCTGGGCAAGCCAACGTACCACTATGTGCCCGAGTTCAGAAAAGGTTTGTAAGTAGTCGATACAGTCCTGAGTTTGGTGGTGGGGGAGGTTTTGGTGGTTGTTTTGTTTTGTTTTTAATGTGCTAGTGAAGTAATGTAAAAACGGTCATAGCTTTGATTTAGCAGAGTCCTTTGATTGCTTTATTTAAATTTTTAGAGATGTGAAACAAATCCTTAAAGTGGGCTGTAACTGGCAGAACCCTACTCCTACAGAGCATAAAGTAGTTACAGGTTTTTAGTAGAGCAAGCAGGAGTAATTAGAGCAGTTATTTTTCTAGCCTTAGTGAATGCCCCCTTGTACAGGGGGTGAAAGCCCAGCAGTGGCCACTGTGGTGCTTTTGTAGGTGCCTTTCTGGATCCATGGCCTCCTAGGAGCCTGCAGGCCTCCGACAGAAAATGACTGAATTAAAGTATTACTCATATCACCTCCTGAGGGCTGGAGGTTGTTACCTTCTGGCAAACTCAAAAATAAGCAAAAGATGCTCAACTGATACGTGCCCCAGAGAACTTGGAGTGAGGAGCAAATTGTCTATACCTGTCCTTGTAGGTTGAAGGAGACTGCTGTCCCTGCAGAGGAACATGGTTTCTGTTTGTTTCCAAAATCCACAGCATACCTGGAAAAATGCTGCCATTTGGAAGTCCAGTCCCTTGAATAATTTCAGATTTGACACTTGTGTCTGTGTTCTCTTTCAAATTTTTTAGCATGTCTGCATTCTAGTTTCATTTTTCAGTAGCTGTTAGTAGCTGATTTTCTGTTTTTAACTAAGTTTTTCTTTCCTCTGTGGCTCTTCCTTTCACAGTGAAACCAACAGAATTTTGTACATAGGTGTAATAAAGAAACTGAAAATATCAAGAGAATACTTTCTGGAGTCTTTACTTTTAAACTAACCTGAAGTGCTGGAAAAGTAGTGGCTGTAAACTGGATGTAAATGCAAAGTTCTCAGTTTATTAATAATTCAAACTTTATATTTTGAAAGTAACTTCAAAGGTAGCTTTCTATTTTTCAGGCTAAATGCTTCTATGCTTTTGATTATGGCTGGTATTCTACATAGAATGTGAAATCTTTTGTCTCATTTCCAGTGTCCATAGCAGCAACAACAATTTATGCGTATGCTTGGCTTGTTCCCCTTGCTCTCTGGGGATTCCTGATGTGGAGGAACAGTAAAGTTATGAACATTGTCTCCTACTCGTTCCTGGAGATAGTGTGTGTATACGGCTACTCCCTCTTCATTTACATTCCCACAGCGGTACGTATGGTCTGAAGAGCACACCTCTATTACATGCCCCGCAAAAAGGTCCTGGTTTAGAAAATTTGCTATTTCTTATAATATTTTTCATATTAGTCAAAATCTTGGGGACTAGGCAAATCATTTCCTCCTTTTGCTTGGCTAGAATAAAGCTTTTTGTTGAAGCTTGTCTAGTGTAAAGGTGTCTTGTGGGTCCTGGAAAAGCCCAGGACAGGTCATTTCCCGAGAGGCAGCAATCCAAGCAAGGGTGCAGCTGGTGAGCCTGGCAGGCAGCTCGAGGCAACTTCAGGAATCGGGATGTGTGTCCCCAGGGTACAGACATCGGTGTGTGGGATGGCAAGGCTGATGGCTCCAAGGACAAGTTGCCCTGGCAGGGACCATCCTGGGCCACTCTGGCAAGGGGCAGGCCTTGGAGGGAGTGCCATCACTCAGGGGAGGCACTCTTGTCATGTCTGGGAGTAAAACTCATCGCTGCTGTTATTCTTTCCTCAAATAACAGAGACATATCAGATGAGGCATGAGTTGATTTGTGCACAAATTGGCTGGAAGTGATGAAACGTCACAGAACAATGTGTTAAATAAATGTATCCTCGTTTCACACAGTCTCTTTAACAATCATTTTCCTCCATTTTACAGATTTTATGGATCATTCCACAAAAAGTGGTGCGCTGGGTCCTGGTGATGTTCTCCCTGTGCCTTTCGGGGTCTGTTTTGGTGATGACCTTTTGGCCTGCTGTCCGAGATGACAACCGGAGGATCGCGCTGGCGACCGTGGGGACCATTGTTCTGCTTCATGCCCTGCTGGCTGTCGGCTGTTTGGTATGACACCGCCTTTCCTTTTCTCTAATCTGTTACTTCCTGGGACTGGCGACATGTTACGGTGTAGGGAAGGAGGGGCTGGCTAGTTGCTGGAAAATCTTTTTTAATAAAGAGAGAAATAGTACTTCTGAAAAACCTCCAAAGTAAAAGTACCAATTATTTCAAACATAGCAAAAATTGATGCCAATCTGACTTTGACAGTGCCAGTAACACACTCAATAATGAATGTGTCTTTAGCACAAAATCACTCACAGAATAGTCTTAAATTTATCTGGAATTCATCACAGTATCAGCAAAGCGTTAATCTTTATTGTATCCAGTCGCAGCTTATTCCAATGAGTACTATGCTTAGTTAGTCCTTTAAAATGATTAAATGTTCAATATGTTGTGTGTGCTTATGAGTTTTATGTATGAAACGTAAACCTACTAGAACTTAGTAAAATATCAGCGTTATGAAAACAGAAGACCCTAACGCTACTGAAATACATAGTGATCAGAACTTAAATTATTTGTTGTCTCTTTGTTGCAGTAGGTAGAATGATATCATCCAGGCATCAGTTCTGTTCCCCGCCCCCAAGTTCCAGAGTAGATAGATTCGGTTCCCCGCAGCTCAGTGTGCAGGGAGGCGAGGGCAAAACACAACTCATGTGTTAGCAGGAGACTTGCAGCTGACTTCAGCGGGGCTCCTGTCACCGGACACTGCCTGGAGCTTCATGAGTTAAAACATTAAACAATCAAATATCTACAATCCGATCCTTTCCAGTACAGGTCTTTTCAAAGGCCTTAGCTGCTAACTGTTCTATTTAAAAGTACAGTTTAGAGCACCATTTTAGTTGACCGTTTCTAGTCTGATAAAAACAGAAAAGATCCAAATTTGCCATTTCAATGCTGTGTTTGTACCTTGTGAATAGTGGGTGTAGAAAGAAAGAGCTGGGATGAGGCAGAACTGTTTGCTTCTCTCTAAACAGTCTCTTTCTCCTCTGCAATAATGTAGGCATACTTTTTTGATGCCCCTGAACTGGATTTTCCTGCACCTATTATCCCTGCTCACAATGGAACAACAGTAATAACAAAGAGTCAGTAAATAAGGTAAGAATCCAATCTAAACTTTCTTCTGTAATCATCACAGACATCTTGAAACTTTTCCCCGTTACTATGGTTGAGTGGAAAAGGGTTTAACAGACCAATTTTGCCAAATGGCGCCTATATATAAATACCATTTATTAACTTTTCTTCCAGTTGTAAGTTTTAAGTATAGCCATAAAAACATAAAAGACTCTGAGGAACAAAGACATGTTATCTTTCTTTTCTTTGAGGTTTATTCTTGGCAAGGAAACACACATTTAAATAATCTACTCAGTCTCATAGGTCTTTTCAAAGATTTTTTTTTTTTTTTTTCCCCCTCAATCCTTTACAAAAGTCCAAAAGTGTTTTTTAGAATTTGGATGGCACGAGTAAAACTTAAGCAATAAACCATTATATTCCTATTTCCCTTTCCATTTAATGTTAAAAGTACATTGGATTTTTTCCCCTCGATGTTTGCGGCAATGTGTTTCAGAGCAGCAGCTCTGTGCATGGGGACATCCATGTACTCTCAGAGCAGGGCTGACTCAGAGCCTGAGCCATCCCTACGGACTGCATTCCTTGTGTGGGATGGTTTGCTTCCTGGTAGCTGGGAGTGCTGCCAGCAGCAGATGACATTTGAATTCTGTTGGAGAGATGAGACATGGAGCAGGTCCAGGAAAAGGCTAATAGACATGCAGAGGCCAGGCCTCTGCAAGTATACCAGTTGCAAGTGTGTATATGGAAATCAGAGTATTTACTTACGAGAAGCTATATTGGATTTAAAAAAAAGAAAAAAAGCCACCTATGCCTAGCAAAATGATCATAAAAAGTTACCAGCTGTGACAAAATCTAAATTGATCTGTGACAGATCAATTTTAGCAGCTTTCCTCCTGCAAAATCAGTTTCTCATCCCAGGTGCCTATTAAGATTCAATATGGTAGTAATGAATTTTAGTATTTATATATTTATATGTGCTTTATTGTGTCCTCTGGTGGCTGTGAGGAGCTGTAATATTCATAAGAGTTATTTGTCTCTTTCAGATTACAATGCCTGTTTCTGTATCTGTACAGTAATTTTATTTTATTTTTTCACTGAAGAACATGGAAAGCGCAAGAACAGGGGCTGTTTTTTGTGAAAGGACGGACAGCGATGTCCCATGGGCTTAGGGACATCTCCACGCTTGCTGGAGACTGACTGGTTCCATAAGGAGAGTGAACTGTTGATCTTAATCCTGTACAGCAGTTTTTCTTTTTTTAAATACTGTCTGCACTCACCACGCTATTTTGCCTCCAAATAAAGTGTTCTGAAGGTGATTCCTTATTTTGTTAATGATCCACAGCGGTCGGGAGGGGTTGATATGAGGTGTGAAGGTGGAGGCGAGACAGGATTGTGTGGCGTTACTGTTGACGCACCTCGAGGCACGCGTACGGGCCCACCGCGTGCCCTCAGCGGCGAGGGCTGCCAGGAGAGCGGCTCAGGCCGTCCCCGCTGCTTTCCCGGGTCCAGCTGTGTTCTCTCCCCTCAGCCGCGCTCCCCCTCCCTGTGGGGCTCTGTAACGTCTCCCCTTGTCCCTCAGGCCAGCCCAGAGGGGCCCTGCCGGACCTCTGCCGTCGCGCAGGGCCCCGGCGGAGGCGCCGCGGG
>WAAD01021044.1:135034-150453 GCA_013389945.1 Fregata magnificens | reverse complement strand
TGTCTCCCTGAGGACAAGCTGACCAGTTATGCATGCAAGAAAATGCTTTAAAATCCGTGCAACAAAAAACATTCCCTGGACTCTCCAGCCAAGTCCATCTGTGCATGCTATTTCAAACAGCTCCTGGAGAAGGGACACTCCTGAAACTCATATTCTGCATGGTAGCTCAGTGGTCCATTTCTTTATCATTGGCTAGCATAGTGATAAAGATTTTGAATTAAATGCACACACACACAAATTATCTCATCTCTACAAGTTAACAAAATTGGAAGGTTTTCACCCCTTCAGAATCTGCTCAGAAAGCCATCATATGTTGACTCACATGGTTCATATGCAGCTATTCTTTTCTTGTTTGTTGAAAGGCACTCACACAGCTGAGCTCAGATGACTAAATAAGAATGGAAACGTTCAAAGCTGTTGGCTTCCACTTTTCTAAGTTTTGCCACTGTCAATCTTTTCCTCTCAAAGAGTCAGAGACAAATAGGGTGGGTCCAAACCCACCTGTTTCCTTATACAACATTTATTTGTTTGTTACCACAGTTAAATTCAAGGCTAAAATACACATATAAAAATAAATGTAACATTTTCAGCTAGCAGCACAAATTAAATCTTTAGAAACTTTCACTCTGTATAAAAGTGTGGATACCCACACTTTGGGTATCTACAGCATTTCAGAGAACAATGAACTTCATGGGAACGTGAATTAGGCAAAGGACAAATATTTGATACTTTAATGGCAATCACCATTTCTTACAAAGACAAGTAGGAAACACTGACAGAAGCATTCAAAAATACAGCTGGTTATGAAAAATATTAATACAATGAAAAAATTACATTATATCCCTTAAAAGAAACAGCAAAACATTAATTTAATTTTTTTCTTTACAGGTAAATGGAAAGACTTCCGTGGGCTAAGATCTGCAGTTATAAAAGAGGTTTAGGTAAATGTCATCAGGTAGAGAAGGAACACACACTTGATAATCCTCAACCTGTGTTGACAATTAATGGAAAATTATTTTGATTTGATTGTTTGTTTTGATGCACACACTATACTGTCAACAATCTTCTGTACATATAGTAGCTTTCATTCCAGTTTTTCTTAGTGCACATTAAAGAACATTATAAGGGAAATGCTCTTAAGGATAATGCTGGTAGAACTGCCTTAATTTGCTTGAATAAAACAATAAACTTAAAAAAATTAAAATATCATCTTGAAGGAAAGTTTTTTATTTTCTTCAAGGCTGCATTACATGCACAAAGTAACATCGCCATAAGAAAGAGGAATTAACGAAAATGGTCACCAAACATTAATGCAGAAAGTAAAAGTGATCCAGATCGGTACACCCTTATCCACTGTACGCTACCTGTAGTCTATTCACTTCTTATTACATTCTTATAACATCCAATACAGAAAGCACATACATCTTGGGGGAAACAAATCTCTCCTTACCCTACATATCCTCTCAGTGGTTTACGGATCTCCTTTAGAGTCAGATATGTATTCTGGTTTTATGCATGTATATATGCATGTCTGTGTTAGAAAATATCAGACTATCTACAGAGACAGTTTATGGTTACCAACCTGCAAAAAAACCAGGCTGCCAAAACACGTGCAAGGAAATGGATTAAACACATTGCATTCCTAAAGCAAGAATGAACATATTCAAGACCTAAATCTTCCTGTCTTTAACATGCACATTCTACTTTCTCAGTGCAAATTTTGTGGATTGGTCTTCAAGTACCAACTTAACAAAGTATCACCTTCTAATTTATTGGAAATGCTACTCACTTCTCGTCCTCCAGTGATCAAACTTACTGTGGCAACACTTCAACCACTGCAAAGCATTAATTACTCAAGTCCATGGTCCTGCTTCCGTTTAGGCTGAAAATTTCTTGTCTATTACTGACTAACCTGATAAAATCAGTATTCACTAAAAGAAATTTAACTCACAATGCTTAAGGCTATAAAAGAAAACAGAAAGTTTACAAAATTCTATAGGCTGAACAATTATGATTATCAACCCTACCTCTAATTCTTCTGTGGAAGAGTCCTAGGCTTGGTTTTGCCTTCCAAATGGCAGCTCCTTCCCTATCCTTTCTTTCTTCTTATCACTTGTGGACATTTAACAGAAAGTCTAAAGTCTACTCTGATAAAGTGCAACACATTCACAACCTGCCTTCCCTCCCATCTCCATGCTGGCATGTAGCAGGATGTATAGAAACTAAAATGAACCTGTTTAACTGCTCAGGTGGCTTGTCTAAAGTTTGCAGAGTTGCATCAGCTGTTTGGCTGGTAAAGGAGGTGGGGGAGGTGGAATGTGCAGGTAATCCCTCAAAGCAAAGTGAAAAAACAGACATTTGGTAAGTCAGCACTAACCCGTGTCCATGAATATACAACAAGGTGATTGACAGACATGCCATCCAGCTTCCAGATCCAGAACAGACAAAAGCAAAAATACTGTAACAAGAATCTGAGTATTTCATTATTATGCACAAACGATCTGGAGGATAGCAGAGAAAGCAAAGATAAATAGTAGAGCAATTCAACTGAACGTAACTGGGAGCTCACATTCCACTGAACCAAAATGTCATGTGTTAAAATCCAAGTAATGCGCAGCCTTTGAAACCTTTATGAGATTACTAAGTGCACTTAAGCAGGATCTGAACACTTCAGCAGACACTGAAAGACTGCTTCCCTGTTCATCTGCCAACCTCGTTGGCTTTTGTTGATTCCTATTCCATGTTTGACCTGTACTCCTTTCAAATATGTTGCTCCCTTCCCACAAGCTTCCATATAAAATTCTACCTCCATACGTGGTACTTCTACAAGCCTACCACACTTCTACTCTTTAAGGTTCAGGACTGGGCAACTATTATTATATTTTATCAACACACAGGTTATTTTCCTTTTGAAGTTCATACTTGGACTACCATCAGAATTACTCTTCTGTGCAATGCACTTCTACAAGTCTGTGGGTCCAAACTAAGTATTCCTTGAGAAACAGTGTACTTCCTGTGCTTGTGAGAACTTGTGCAAGGTAATGAACTGCAGATGAAACTGCCATGAAGCAGATGGAAATGTTGCACAAATGTACTCGTGCATCCATACGTACCTCAAAAGCATTCCTCTGATGCTTCCACCACTTGCACTACCCAAGAAAGGACAAGGTCAATAGGATCAATGGACTAAGATGGAATTTTTACAGCAGATTCATTCATTTATACTCAGCTCTTTGGCTTCACGTGGCTTCAATCCTAAGATGCAGAGTCTACGCCAAAAGGAGGAGCTCTACTACAATCCAAAAGGATCAACAAATGCATTACACAAAACTCTCATGTGCAAAGATGACACACAAAACACAGTACAAAAGATTATGAAGAAAGTATCACAGTACATTGCTACAAGGGACCACACTAAAGAAAGTTTGTAAATTAAAAGCTGGTGATTGACTGCAGTAGTAATTAAGAGAGACAGTATTTGACTGGTAGTGATATAAACAGGAAATTTTATTAGCTCCAGAAGAAGCTACAATGAATATAGAGAATTTGCTGGGACCTGTGGGAAGACATTAAAGTATTCCAACAGTGAGTTATTAAAATGTTGCCTTAAACCTTATTTTTAGGAAATTTCATTTCTAATTGACTAGAAAAGAATTTAATTGATCAATAGTTTCTTATTCAATCAATCTCAGTATTAAACAAGGCTTTCCAAAAACAAGAAAAAAAAGGAAACCCACTAAGAGAAACCACATACATGAAGCAAAAAAACCCAATAGAAGTGACAAACCCACCTAAAAGCCTAAATTTTAAAAACATTCTTTCAGAAGCACTTAGTCTAACCAACCTCAAACACCAAAAACAAGATAACAAGATTCATCTTTAACTAGAAACTGCAACAATTCATGTAGAAAACAAGAGTTTGTTTTATTTTTATAGGCAGCTAACAGGGAGGAGGCTCAAATATAATGCATTACCGCCATCCTCACTACGGAGTTGTTTACACATGGCTCTCCAAACGCAGCATTTACCAGTCATATCTGCTCTCCAGGGTTAAGAAGTCAGGCAAGATATGGTGAGAATGTGGATGGAAGAATTCCATTAAGCACTTTATTTTATGCATTGCACTATTTTTCTTTGTTACATTTTAAATATTACAAAATTCAGCTTAGCAAACAAACAGGAGAATCTCCACAGTCATGTAAGATTAAATTGCCCAAAAGAAAGGACTTTCACAACATCCTTAGTTCCCTTCAGATCTTCCATGCAGGTAGTACACCACCTTCTTTCATACATGATACAAAATTAAAGAGGAGCTGCAAACTTCTATAACCAAGGATATAATATTCCTATTATTTTACACAGATGTCTGGAGTATTTGATTTCATAACCAAATGTGGTAACGTGACCAGGAGCCTTGAGTTACCAGAAAGCTTCAGATATGGAATCACAAGAAGCAACAAGTTCTTCTAGTCTGACATACAACTTAAGGCAATGGCTGAATGAGGAGTTCTTGAAAAATTGTGTATTTCAATACAGTTGATTAAAATCACATCTGAGAGATACTTTAGAGTTTGATTTTTCTTTTAAAGCCAAGAGCTTCTTAAAAAGTAATCACTACCTCCAAATTCACCCCATTTACTAATATTATCAAGCCCTGAGAAATGAACGCCCTGATATTTCAATGGGCACAGAAGCTGTCACACATTATACGTGGTACTTACTGCTTACAGCCAAGCTCCTATGCTGCAGATCAAGATTATGAGCATATATTCGCTCTGAGAGGGACAGAACTGAGTGATCAATTGTAACCAACTGGCTTTATTACAGCATTTACAAAACTAGTAATCAGTGAATTAATAATCATTTTTTGCTAAAAAATAACCATTAAAACAGTATTGGAGGACACCTTACAAACACTTTACACCACATAAACATTCCATTATAGAATGCTAAAGCAACAATTTACAGTATTTGCAATACTACTACCAAATGATTTAAAAAATGGTTTTGCTTAAATAATGGAAGAGATATAACCCTCGCCACAAAGCACATAAACAGGTAGGTGCTAACTACAACTGGTTTTAAGAATAACAGTTCTTCAAACCCAAACTCTTCTTCAGCACTTAAGATTTAACAGTTTGCTACCTCTGCCTGCCAGAGACTGAAACCCAATTCATTTTAATGAACTAATAATTTTTTTTTTCCTGTACAGAGATACTGTACTTTCTAAAAGAATTTTTTTTCTGCAAGTCAAGTTGTAAAATACTATGTAGCTGTTGTGGCTAAAGTTCATTTTTTTCATCTGAATCTATTTTCTGAGTAGTGCTAAGAAATACCAAGCATCTCTGTCCTCCAAATTGCAATTTCTTTCACTGTTCAACATGTAACTCCACCCCACTGCCCACCTGAAAACAAATCACCCATTCTCCAACCTAAACCTGACACAGCTGTTATAAAAATCTTGCTGTCTGCTGCCAACACACCTCCCACAGCAAGGAAGCTCACGACAAGCAGCATCACTTTCCCACCATTTACTTAAGAAAACTATTCACACCCCCTTCAAATCACTTGACTTTGCTGGGAGTTTCTGACAATCTGCAAAACAGTTCTCCCACTATGACCAATTCCGAACAGTCAATATGTGAACATGGTCCACTGCACAGAGATTTGTAGATGCTGAACACAAGTATGCAAATATTCTGCTGCGCTGCACTGCAAGGTGAAGTTTCATGACCACTCTGCACTGATCTGTGTCCTGCTCCTGAGCAGGGTAAGAGCACCCACCCTCAGCTTCCAGACACGTGTCCCTGCCTGCCTCCCTGTGCCTGCTCAAGTACTTGTGTAATACTGTGAGTGGGACTAGAACACTGATCTAACTGAAAACTAATCACCTTGTTGAGTGAGCCCATACTTCAGCTGGTTTAAAATGATCACCAAGTTCTTCCCTTCACCTTTTTACCAGTGAAGACAGAACTAGGAAGTCCTAAACCATTTGCATAGCCACAGAATGTGGCTCTTGTTAGAGACTCTACAGAAGTATGAAGATCTGGCTGCAAGTAGGGTGAGCAGGTATAAAGGTAAAAATCAAAGAACTGAAGAAACACTTTTATTACTTAGAATGTTTAAGACAATGAGTGGGAGAGCCAGAGTGAGTTTTGTGTAATCATATATAGAAAACAGGCAAAAAAAGCTTTAGAAAAAGATTAATGAAAACCTTCTTTCAAAAGAAATATAGTATTGTAACAGATCAAAGTGCGATCCATTTTGTAAGTGACCTGTGCTCCTTTTTTTCCATCTCTCCACTTTGCAGGATACAACACTCATTCCACCCCCACAAGTAAATAAAAAAGAAAAATATCAAAGGACAAGACACTGTGTGTGTGTCAAGATGGTGGTGAGAGAAACGCTGCCCCCCAGTGCTCCACACCACCTGCAGCAGCACAACCGTTCCATGGGAAGCAGCAAACAGCAGGAGATGAGGTTGGACATTTGAATTGTAGCTTGCTACAATAGCACTAGCATAATTCAACCCTGCAAACCTCCAGCTACCAGCTGGAAAGCCATAAAAATCTCTACAGACCATTTCACCTATGCAGAAAATCTTTTCTAGATCTCCAAACTGGAGATCAGCCTCATCTTCAGGCTCACCAGAAATCACCTGGCTGTCCTGCCAGGCAGCAAATTGCATAATGCTTCTCCGATGTGCTTCATCATAAAGTTATGTACAGAACCAGGGGAAAACAGCAGAGAAAGGGGAAAGTGGCAGCACCCACAAGCAGGAGGTGGCTGGAGAAGGGCCTGCACATGGGACATTGCTCCCATAACAACCAAAAATAATGGTTTCCTGTACCCGAGGCTTTCTGTTGTCTCAGAGCGCTCACCTTGCCTGAGTGTGGCTGGATTGAGTCCAGTCATCAGGCAAGGCAGGAATCTCAACTGGCAAGAAAAAATGGCTTTCTAGTGTATCTATTTGCAATATTTTTTTTTAACTCTACTGATTTAGGACTGTTTTTCATTTTACTCCTGAACTACCAAGAAATGAACACCGTCCCTCATATAATAAAACCCTCCTTTTAAATAATGGTGTCTGCAAAACAAATGGCGTGCTCTCTGCCTGGTAATACACGATGCAACTGCCAAAGCACAGCCAGCAATCATTTCTCTCCAGCTGAGCTGCAGGAAATAAAGTTTTAGCTCAAACTACTTATGAGCACCTCCTAAAGAAGTAAAGGACAGAAGTGTTTCCAGCTTCATGTGGGAACTCAGAACACTAGACATCTCTCAAGTTCAGAGCCTCATAAGATTAAGCTCAAAATTTCTGCAAAAGCTATGTACCACTTGTCTGGGTTTTCTTTTTTTAAAGTTTTAGTAAATACACCTTCATATCCTGCTGTATTAACCACACAGAGAGTGGCAATGAACGTGATGCATCTTGAGATTCAGCTCACCACTTGCCTAAACAAATGGAATCACAAATGTCAGCATCTAGATCTTTCTGTGTGTATAAAGCTTAAAGTTGTCTCTATTTCTTGTGACTTCTTAGACATGCATATTTACCAATTACAACCCAAAGAAGTTACAGCCACGGAGCAGCTTCATTTTGTTGACAGTGCCTGCCCACACGTGGTCAAAGCACTGTGTAGTTCAGACATACTGGTGGATTTTGTGTTTAATACAAAGTTTAGTAAAGCAGTCTATGCTAAGCTTGAAAAACTTTATCATCTCTGACTCACAAAGATCTGGGTCTCTTGGTCGGCTGACTTACCAACTTTCAGAAAATCCCTAGCCTTTTTTCATACTGCTTTCCTGCAGAGTACCCTGGAGTGGTGTGTGGGCTATTGCACTTGAATGGAGAAACTGGTCAGTGGAGTCACAGTCTATAAAGGGAAAGTCATGAATGTTCCCTTGTTTCCCTCTCTTCATGCTTACTTTTGCAGAACACTACAAACCATGTTATCTTTAAAACCTTCTTTGCCCTCTGTCCAACTTGGCTAAAATTGATCTTTTGGTGATATATCAGCTGTTTCCATAAACAACTCCAACTATTCTACTTATCCAGCTGTAGGCTGTTAAGATTGTATCTTGCAGCTATTATGTCTCAGAGGAAACGCTTGGATAGGCAATTTAGGGGTTTTTTTCCTATTTAATATGGGAAGGTTTTGTGGCTTTCAAAGACAAGTAAGACTATTTCCAGTCACAAAAAGATGCATCAAACCTGCAAAAACCGTAGCTTCACAGAACAGCTGAGGTTGAACAGCTCCTTCATATTCCTTTAAGTATAGGAGAGTGTTTCACATGTATGTTTACACAACATGCTCTTGAGATCACTTCGTTTTGAAGTACACTAAATTTGAGACACATCTATGCCCATATACAGCTTACCCCATCATCAGTCAGGTTACATTGGAAGCAATGCATTCATGACAGAAACACTTTTGTTATGTGCTGTGCCAGTTAATCAAGGTCTCTCTTTAAGATGCAAGAAAAATGTCTCAGTGACATTAAGATGGTTACTTTTTAGTACATTTACTATAATGTACTGTTCTCTCCTGTTCCCTTATACTTTTTTCTTATTTCTTATACAATGGCCTTAGAGATCAGTCAGAAGGTAGAGCTTGCAGACCTCAAGCTGTGGAATTCAAACTTCAGTAAGCCAGAGACCATTATCTACAGACACAAGCTTCTCTGAGGCATTCCTGGCCTCAGCATGTGCTGTACTATCTGGCTCACATAAAGTGAGATGCATAAAATGATGCACCTGCATGCTCATGTGCAGTGACTTTTTTTCTAGTCTGTGGTTCTTTAGCTCTACAGAATTTCAGGAAATAAGTATGGGAACAGTGGATAACTATGGCTCAAGGAGCAAATGTCACAGACTGGAGCAGCATACATGAGGTCCAATTCGGTCTGGTATGAAGCACACACTACAGAACTCAACCAAGGTCATAAAAGAAATTCAATTCCTTCTGCTAGGCCTGGATTTTTCCAGTCCATAGTTCTATACTCCAGCATGGAAAGATGAAATAGAAGCACCACTTTTTCTTCAGAGCAATACTTGGTGATACATTTTTTCCCAGAACTCATTAAAATAGTACACATAAAAATAATTTCTTCTCTGGTTAGTTAGTTTGACACAATTGGAACTATGTTACATACGAAGCTGAAAAATAAAAACTCAACAGCTGATGAGCTTGGCATGACCAAAAAGTAGGTGGGAAACTGCAAAGACAGTACAAACAGAGCATCGGGCAAATGTGTCCGCTCGGTAGACAAAATGATCCACACTTCAGACTACATCCACTAACAACGTTCATGTGAACAAATAAACAAAGACTTTACCATCATATCGGCTGGGAGAATCACATGCTTTCTGAGGAGTTGCCACTCGCAGGAATATCTGTTGCCTCCATGAATGCCGTCGAGTCCTTACAGGGCTGTCCGCACCAATGGCCTGCTGGCCGTGTTTGGATTCGTAGTCGCTAAAATTGTGGAACACAGAATGGCTTGTGAGTAGGTTACCTGAATCTGCCAGTAACAGTGACGCAGTCTTCAGTGAAGACAGTTACACGAACCGTCAACTAAGGAGTGCAGTGTGCTGTGCACATGCTGGGTCAAGCTCTTAGTGTCAGGTAGGTGAAGCTTGCTTTGTGGCAGCAGGCTTATACAAGGCTGCAAACATCACTTAGGTTCACCAAAAGGGGCTGGCAGCTCTGTGCAATCTGCTTTCTCCAGTTTTAATTAATTTTCAGCTTTCTTTGCAGCAGCATATTAAACACAACACAATAAAGACACATACACCATAAGGTATCTTTACCATTCTGCTATTTAAATGCCATCCACAAAATCTAGCAATTATTCATAGGAGACAAAGAACTGCTGATGCCTTTTATCAGCACGCATCAAGGCGCTTTACAAACACCAACTAAACTTCCAACCTGCTGTGAACTGGGTATGTAATATATTCCTTCACAACACAGACTTTGAGCAAAACTTTTAACCTTTGTGTTCGCAAGTCACCATCGGAAATAAGCAACAAACTTGCAAACAGTGTCCAGGAACCTTGGACGTTACTCCTTTGATGTAATACACAAACTACATACAGAGGTTTTTATTCAGAATATTAAATGAAATAGTGAAGAACAATGCTGTTTTCCTATTAAAAATCCCACTGATAACTTTCACCCATTACATCTTTAAACTATTCATTGCTTTATTCCAGCCATTGGCTAAATGGTTGCATGGGTCTTTGTTGAAGCTGAAAGGGATAAATGGACTTCAAATAGCTCTGGCAGCAACCAGGAGGAACATTTTACAGGCCATCCTCTCCTTCCAATTTAAGGACACTGACATTGCTTAGGATGAACCATGTAATTCTCTTAACTGCAAACTGCTAATACAGTCCTTTAGCAGGAATAATCACAGAAGTACATAGATGGAAGTTGCATGACCATTACAACATCAAAATGGCTAAGTTCTGCAATCTTAATGGGAGAGAAGTCTGGGATAGCTTCCGTCCTTTTGACAGCAATCACATGCAGAATACATGCAAGTGAACTGTTGCACAAATCAGGTTTTGCAAGTGTGAGAAGCATTTGAAATATTTCAGACAAAGAAACCCTTGAAAATACAGTTTTACCTCAAGGCTTTAAGAGAGTACCCTACCTTGTTGTGCTCCTAAAGTCAGAGGTGTTATTTTCATCTACAGGAGCCAGAAATTTTAAGAAATTTGGCACAGAAGAGGAAGAATGAAGCTTTTTCCTTAAGGCAGTACGGTAGGAGATGCTGAGAGTGCAGTTGGGAAAAGTATAGTTTAGAACAAAGAAGTATAAATCCACAGAATAAAAATAATACATACTGCTAAGTTTCAAACAAAAAGCAGCTAAATCCCAAAGGCCTGAATATCAAGGAAACCAAAATCAAAACTGAAACTGCTAACAAAGTGCTACTTTGAAATACATATTTGTTTGGGCAAACTAAAATGTTCCAATATAAATAAATGTACTTCCAATAACGTTATTATTCTTTGCTATAACCCAAGATTTTTAGTGCATGTTTCAAGTAAATTCCTTTAATAAGAACGGATGACAACTTTATCATCGTGCATTTACTTAAATATCAGTTTCAACGACTGACTAAGTTTGGGGGAAAAGGTTAGGAAAAGCTGACACTGATAATCATTGTGCTAGCAAATGAAAAATAAGACTGGCAAAAAACCACTTTGTAAAGCATTAACAGGGTTTTATTCAGACAAGCTTGGAACTTTCAGGTTAAAAGCTGAGCCTTCTGACTGATCATTTAGGACTATGGCTTTACTTATGCAACAGACAGGAGCACTAATCAAATTTCATCAACAGTCTTCTGGCCAACATAATTCTGCTCTTTCTTTTAAAATAACAAGTCCCCCCAACATACTCGGAAGAAGGTTAATAGAAGGAAGTGAGAACAACTCAGATAACTAAATGTTTCTGCACGGAATGAAAACATAGAAAATTACTTGGCTGATGATACTAGAAGACCTTTTCTCAGAAGGGTACACAAAAACACGTGAGTAGGAGAATTGAATCCTCAAAAACTAAGTTTAAGAAAAAACTGCTTCTGATAAACCATAATGATATAACTGGATGGCGTTTAGCACTGTCTCCTGAAGATGTGAATGGGATGGGGGGGATACTCTGGGATAATCAGTAGTATGAAATGAAGCTGCTCTTTTGTAGCTGGTACTGAGCATGAAGAAGATAAGGCTGTAGCATGGTGTGCCCTGCAAATAGGTTTCACTTACAATTGCATTGTAAATCCATCACAATTACATGGTAATTTCACTTACAGAATACAATCAACTTGGGCAGTTTGACTTTATTGATTTAAACTCATTAACCCATTTGATATCCCTATCAATTTCCGTTTTCAGTCTTGTCGCTTAAAGGTTCAATATGGTATACCCTTAAATGACAGAGAAAGGGAAGGAGAAGTTGCTAATGTGCATGCAGAATCATCACCAAATCTACTTGGAAAACCTGCTTCTGATAATTTAACCTTCAGGATTCAAGTAAGTCTTATTAAAATGAAGAGTAAAGAGGACATTGTAGACTCACATTTCCTCTCCTGAGCTATACCATACTTCTGAGGTGAAGCTAAATTAAGAGAGATGCTAGTTAGTACTCAGCAAATACAACTGAAGGAACTAGTGAAACAAGGTTCTCAGTTGAGTATTTTCTCAGGATCCGAAGAATCAACACCTTGGGGAAACAGGAAACCTTCACCCAAGAGAACAAAACCAAACAATAAACAGCAACAGCAATAAAAATTGCTTGCCAATGGCCAGTGACTGTTGACAGTGCTTCCAAGGACATTTGGTGTCAATAGCCTCTTGAGCTAAAATAAACAGTTTTAGATCAAGGGCTTAAGAAGGGGTTTCATGGTTCAGATTTTTAGGGAGCTATTTATTTCAGGTTCTCAGGGAAATGATGGATTAATGTCCTTTTCTCAATGTTCTCTATATGTATTTTTGTTCTAAGAAAGGAGGCACAGAAAAGTATAATTTGATATTGCTCAAAGTAACCAAGACAAATACATGAGCTGGTGGGTTGGGGGTTTTGTTTTGGTTTTGGGGAGAGTCGGGGGGTGTGGGTTTTTTTTTTTGTCGTTGTTGGTTGTTTGTGGGGGTTTTTGTACCGGCTTTCCACAGTCCTGCTATTTCTTGCCCCATTTAGTTAACTTAGTCAATTTGCCTTTAATGTCAGGCACAAAAGAACATTAATATGTTTCTGTGTTACCATGAACAAAGCAGAACAGAACTGAATGATTCAGGAGGGACAAAGTGAGCTGGATCACAGGTTCTTGGCAACTTATCCCTCACACAATTTAAGCAGTGCTGCTGTCTGCTGCATAACAAGAAGTTGCTTTGGAGCAACTGGCTCTAAAGAAAGTCATGTGTTCATGTGTCTGAAAGAGTTTTATTTATTTAGACAAAAAATTATGTAAGTAGCTGCTCTACATTCAGTAGCTGAGCAGTTAAAGAGTTTCCTCTCCCATAAAAATCTACCGCCTTTGGTCTATGTTAAATTCTTAATTTTTTACACTATAGAGCTTCATATTTATGACACGGTAAAACAAACCCTACCCCAAACTATCCATAAGGTGCTAGCTCACCTCTTTTGTGCAAAATGCCCACTTTGTTCTCCACTTGAATTATGCCTTAGATATTTTAAAAAGTTGGGCGAAGAGGCCGAGGGATTAAGACGAGCTAGAGTATGAGAACGCGCAAGTTGACCAGAAGAACTTTTAGATTCGCCGACAGATGCATTCAAACTGTATAGTGGGATTCCAACCAGAGCAATGGAGTTGAGGTAGCACAAAGAACAAAACACAGGAAGAGAGGGAAGGGGAGTGGGGGGAACAAAAAAAAAAAAGTGAAATCCCTTCTCTAATCTTTGAAAGAGACCTAGTACATACAAATGAGCCATTTCCTATGTTTTTCACAGTTAATGCAGTAACTGTAAGAGGCTGAACATTTTAACCCAATCAGCAAAGTCCCAAATACACACAGGCTTCAGCAAGGCGTTTCAGCATATGACTAAATTTAAACTCCCAAAAAACCTGTCAATGACACATCCCTTTCTTCTCCCTCATATGTGCTTCCCCTTGGTTTCTACGATAAAGTCAGGCATATGATCAAGAGTTCTAATGGATGAGAAGTGAAATGCTATATGAAGAATTGAATTTATTTACACTTTGGAAACAATTTATGAATTGAGGTAAGCTGTTCAAAAACACTCATAAAATGTACAAGACTTGTTAAAAGTCTATCATTCCAGTGATTTTTGAGAACTTTAAGTATACTTTTCTTCTAAGTTTTCCATTTCCCCTGGTTCTGTACGTTTGCTATGAAAGGGAAACAACAGTGATTCCTTTTTGGTTTGAGTTATGTGAGGGAGCAGGCACAAGCAGGTCTTACTAAAAATGACATGATCAAACCCAAATAGAAATAACCAAGGAAATGAAAAAGATACTTAATTTCTAGCTGCATTCCTATAGTAAGATAGCAACTGATTGAACAAGCAGCTACAAGCATCAGGCAACTCTCATGAAGATAACAGACCAAGAACACAAGTCCTAAACTGCACTACAAAAACATTCTAGTATTTTAGAATTAAAAAGGTTCAAAGAAGGGACAAAAAGGCAACCCAGGTTATGCTTCCTTTCAAATACTATAATTCTCTTTTTTTCACTGTCATCACCTATTTCAGGCATGTTCGTTTACTGCCGTGCCTCCTGCAGGGAAAAATGAGCTGGAACACATACAGGTTTCCTATTGTCTAACTCATGTAAGTGAGCAGTTTGGGCAGTACAACAGCAGCCTACAGACAGAAATGTTTCCACAGTAATTGGAAAAAGCCAGATAGAGGGAGGGAAAAAAACTGCCATAAAGTTAAGAGGAGACTTTAGAGATGTGGAGGCAGGCTTCTGAAGGAGGATAGCTTGAAGAATATTAGCTTGAAGGCAAGCAGTAGCTTGTTTTTGTGAGTAAAATCTACGTAGGCTTATTGAAAAGCTAGACAGAAGCCTCACCCTCTATCAATCATTAGGCAATTTATGTCAGGTTTTTTTAAAGTCACACATGAATTCACCAACTAGCAAGGTTTTCAGCATCACAAGTGCTACTGGATTTTTATCTATAGACAAGAAGAAGTAGCATTTATTTATACTGCTCGCAGATCAAAACAACAGAAATTACTGAACATTGCTTGCAAAAAATATAATTGAACCCCTTAGGAGCAATCCTATGTTGTGCTTACACTTAGTTTTGTGACATATACATCTCATGTTTTCTCTCCCCTGTGGAGCACACAGGGCTAAAAGTGTTTTTAAACAGGATACCTACAAACCTCCAAAGAGTGACACACTGCTGTGATACATTTCTTATCCATTAAGAGGACATACCTGGAATACAATTATCATCCCCAAATATGCCCTCAACAAACCAAATCATAGCCTGCTTTTAATAAGCCTTACTTTCTTTTGTGAGGAGTCTCTGTGCTCACTGAGTGATACCTCATAAGTTTCCTCTGGGGAACAGATGGTGATGTTTCAACAGGTACCAGAGATTCTTGGCTTTCTGTTGGCAAATGACTCAGTGTATTTGCTCGCCTCCGAAAGCTTTGCTGAGGTAACATAACAGACTGCTCAACAGGAGAATCATCTGCGTCACTGGAGAGATCACCCACTGATCCACTGGTCTTGACAGCATTTTCTGTAGGGAGCATAGGAAGTCTGCCTTTCTCCTTTTCACACAATGGTGGCTCCTAGCAGTGCAAAAAATGAGGTTATCAATACGTGGGTTTAAAAATCAGTCTTTGAGGTTGCAGTTCCATATCATTATTCACATGCCACAGAGACCTGCTTCAAACTTGCACATTTTT
>WAAD01021044.1:113090-134862 GCA_013389945.1 Fregata magnificens | reverse complement strand
CTGCAGAGTCAGCCATTCTTTCAAAAACATAAGCAGAAAGAGCAGACTCTTGATTACCCAAAGTCAGGAGTCCGTAGGTGACTAGGCACTAGAGCAGAATCAGTAGCTGTATCCAAGTCTGCAGAGTGCTAGGCTGCCTCCAGGGAGGAAGACTGGCTTCTTCTATGCTGTTTGTTTATACCGTTTTATTCAGACTAAAACCTTTCTAACCATGCAAAGGGGGAAATTACTCCACTTCTTGTTTTAGTTTTATGTTTCTTATGAATGCAGTCCTGCATTCACGGTATGTACTTTCAGGGCTGAAACCAACCAGATAATGTTGCGTTTGTTTTGCTGCACACTGTTGCAAGATTCAGATGATGTTATATAATATTTTATTTCATATACGTAGACTCACATGATAAGATACATACATACAAAATATATGTTTATATACAGTACAAGGCATTTCTAATTCAAATGGTGCCCCAATTGCACTTCTCTTTTCTACAGCACGGGGAACAGAATGAAAAGCCTGAAAGCAACTTGAAACTTCTGGAGAACAGAAACACAGATTTACTGTGAGTCCCATCTTGTCAAAAAGTATGGAAACCTCCAGTGAAACTCTACAGATAACAGCGTCTTACATATTACCATTGTATTGACATGTGACTGCTATTTCTTAGCCTGAATCTCTGTTACCAGAGTAAACTGGGAAATTATTTTGTTAAAGTTGTCCATCAGAGGACTCACACACATTCTAACATGTTACATATATGAAAAACAATTTGGATAACCAAGTTGCAAATTCTAAAAAATTTAAATATTGCTTCAAGCTGGGATGGGGGGGAAGGAAAGGCAGTGACTGATCCAAGAGGCTGCCTGCAATGAATGCAGCCCCATCACTCTCAGAAGGACTCAGCACAGGAATAAAGACACACCCTATGGATCAGCAAGTGCCAGCAGGACTCTTACAGGTAAGAAGAAAAGGACATACCTACCCCCCCACTCTGTGATACTGTTTTTATCATACTGTTCGGCTGTTATGGGGTTTATTTCTTTTCACACACAATCAGTTAGCTTGTCTACTCCCAAAAAGTAATCAAAACAAAATGCAAGATGTTAGAACAGAACAGTTGTAGGAGCAGTTGGTAACCGCGTTTCACATCTGACTAGTTGTTTCAGGGAATATTATCTGAAGTTTCTAAATATGTACATTCACCCCAGGCTTTACTTACTTTACTTGTGCTGCTTAACGTACTGGACATGGAGCTATCCAAATCCACAGCACCAGAACTGTCCAACGGACCTCTGGCTTTACTGCCCTGTAGAGATAAAGCACACCAGCAGTTAAGATTATAATACATGGGGCATATCAAAAAGAGATTTGTGTAGCATAGACAGAATCTGTAATTTTCAAAGACAGTATCAAATCTAATTTCCTGAAATGCCTAAGAATAGCCTTTGCCCCTGTGAGAGAGAGGCTTTATTCAGGACAGTTACTGACATTTTAAAGGATCTTGTGGAATTAAGGACTTCTTATGGGCAATGATGTGCTTCCCACGACATGTACATAATCACATACTGCACGCATGTACTATAACCGCTGTTAAAGTGGTTCTGTATTCCAAACAGGAAATTTTCACACTAGGTACTTCTTACCAAGATACAAAGAAATGAAAAGGGTGTCTATTACAAGGGACTTAAACCCATATACATTTAATACACAGCAAAACATAATTTCTGGTATTATCATTTCAATGCCTACAAATCAGAAAGCATAAATATTTTTGTATAATCTGTTCAACAATATTTTTGTATAATTTGTTTGACTAATGTTTTTACGTAACCAAGAGAAATATCAAGAAACCTACTGATGGATTCTTATGTGCTAAAACAACTATGGAACTTGTATCATCCTAACCTTAAATGGTATCATTTTTTTATGTTCTGAAGTTAAGGCTTATGTTCTCTTTGAACTGTTATTCCAGGTAAAATATAAAATGTTATCTTTATTCACAGTAGTGACTATTCTTTCCTTGAAGCTCAGACAAAATGTTTTGCCTCAGATCTGATCAAAATCAAGAATTTCCATCAAAACAGCCATTATAGTGAAAATGCAACCAATATACAGCTGTGATTACATGAAGACAGCTTATGCCAGTCAGGAGAAACTGGCAAAAATTAGAACAGTAACTACTATAGTTAATGTAACAACACTAACATTATGTTTCACACCCTGAACATGCCCACAGCAGGATTTTTACCAGAGTGAACTCTAGAAATGCTGGCTGGGAAGTAATGAGGGGAGATATTCAGCTAAAAGTCCTCTCTAGATGCATAATTATAACTCGGAAAACATGCTTTTGCCATCATTTGTTTCACAGGAACAGGTTAGATATGATGTCTGAAATAAGCTTTGAAAGCCTAGTTTTGTCCCTACAAGTTGCATGTCTATGAGCCAATAAACTGTACTAGATCTTGCTTCAGTTTAACTGTTTGCTGATGAGAAACGAGAATGCCCAGTTTTTGTTCCTTAATATTTGTTGTTTGGCATTCTGTCACAACCCAACAGACATGCTCTCAAACACATGGCGTAAATTTTGAGGTTGTCCTATACAGGGTCAGGAGTTGGACTTGATGATCCTTGTGGGTCCCTTCCAACTCAGGAGATTCTATGTTTCTATGAACCCTCTTTTTTTTTTTTTTTAAAAGGGAGAAGGTCTGATTTTTTTAATCCTTTGTCAAGCAGAAGTCTTTCCTAGTCTCCTGTTATTTTCCTCAGACTTTTTCCATGAGGTGCAAAACAAAGAATATTTGAATAATAAGATACTCCATGGGTTTAAGTAGTGCTTAAACTTGACATCTGATTTGTTTTCTTAACCGCTACTGTATACTTTCAGCAGATATTTTCAGCCATCTATTCATGATAAACTTTTTCCCAACATGTTTTCTTGGGGATTGCTATCTCATAGGAGCTCAACTTTTTCCCACTAATAAGTATTGCCAGACACTGTTTACAAAGAATTTTACCTGATATGATATTGCATAAATGCCTTCATATTCTTAGTGCCTTCTGAAGTTCTTTACACTCCTTGTCTTCAAATAATCTCTAGCATTTAAAAGTTCAGATGCCCCATTATTCATCAGTTCTGTGTCACTAATAAATACTATCTCATTAGGAATGCTTACACAGTTCCCTAATCATTTCCTTCTACATAAAGAGAAGTGAAAAATTAGAATTACTTTTTAAATTTTCTAGATCCAAAAGAGAAATAAAACAACGGTTGTTTTTCATAAGTTCTCATGCTCAAGTTCATACTAATTTTTTAAAATGTCTATATACACTATTTCTTATCTAGCAATTAGTTCACTTCTTCCAGGACTTGGTATTCTCTCTACCAAAGTCCTGCTTTGTTTTGTCTCCTTCTAACATGCACACTCTAATATTTTTGTCACTGTGCCTTTAATAACCACTTGGCTGGTGGAAGGATAACAAATATGACTTTTCTATCATTCAGATAAATAAAACAATGAAATTATGTTCAGAGGCAATAAGCATGAAGATACTTACACGTGATAAAATACTTTCAAATGATTCTGTCAGAGATCTTTTTGCTTTGTTCTTTAACATATCTAATCTGAATCTCGGAGCACTGCTGGCCACCTCGTTTACAGCATTCTCAGCAGGGGGCTGTGAAGTCTGCAAGTGTTTAAAAACAGAAATGTGAAACACTCAACAGCATGGAGCAGAATCTCAGTGAACAGTTTGAAGACTTATGTAACCTAAATCAATACTTTCTCTTGGTGTCCGTGGCTTTTCATGCCATTTTCTCTACTGATACTTATATTGAAGTTTAACAAACTATACTAACAAAAGACCAGGAAATGTCTTAAAGGAAATGTGTTGAGTGTAGTAGCATGCTTCAGAAGAATTGCCATTTTGATAGGGATTTATGGCTATGTTTACAAATTTTCTTTAATGCCAAAATACAATTGTACAAATTCTAAATGTTTAAGTGTAACAGATTAGAAATTTCTGATGGATTTACTTTTCTTCAGCCAAGAAATTAATCAAAATTGATGAAGCTCTTAATTAATAAGAATTCTCAACTGTCTCCATTATATTAAAATGGGGCTTTCTAATGGCCCAGAAGACGTATAACAATCTAACTCTTCTATATATTTCACCAGTAGAAACACTTCCACCTTAAAGCTAACAGTCTATTGAGAGTTTTGCTTTTTAAATAAATATTTCAGTCCATTTTTAGTGCTTGTGAAGACACGTGTAGCGAATACAAAAATGACACTGCAATGCAAATATTACGATCCAAACCTAACACCTGCAGTAGAAACCAGAGCACAGTTTTCAGCGTTGTTTTTGGGGGTTCATCTTGAAGCTGCCAGGCACCGTAGCCCCCTCTACCTGGCCCTAATTTCAGAGATCTAAATGCTTGATCTATGTAACTATTAGTACACGGGCAGCTGAATAGCACATCATCATCACCATCACCAAGTATTCCTGTCTAGATATAATTTTAAAGCATCCTATTTCCAGTACGACAAAGCTGCAGGCTTCTGTATTTTCTTTTAACCCTCACTCATCTTATCCTCAAAGGGCAAATCAGATGCTGCCTGCTATTATGCTCTTATGAAAAGACACTTAGTTTGAAGGTCATTTTTGTTAAATAAGATCCATGTACTAGTATCACATTTAATTTTTTTTCTCCCCTGATTTAAGTATTAAAAAAAAAAAGTGATGAAAAGCACAAAAGTGAATACTTATACAGAAAAGAAGGGAACAGGGACATCAGGATGTCATGGGTTAATGATTGCTGAGACAAATAACACTGCCAGAGTACACGTTCAAAGGTATCTGCTATTACACAGCTCTGGAAATAAATTATCAGAGTAAATATAAAATGTTATGCTAAGACAAATGATGGACTAAGGGCAAGTCAACTCTGTTCTTAGAGCACTGGCATCTTTGCAAGTCTCAGATTAACCAATTTTGGTTCCAGGAACTGAGCAAACAGACTGCAGTAGGCCTTAGGAGTTTTCAAATCCCACTAAAGACATATTAAGATATTATCTTGCTTCGTATATCCCTATTTCCAAGTCATCTGTGACTGACAACTATTTGATAATCAGATGGCATTAGACCAAATAAAAATATGTCAGGTATGATGATAGAGTACCTCAGGCAATGTTTCTTACTGTCATGCCAAAACTACAATGTTTTTTTCTTAAAAACATATTTCTGGTGAGATGCCCAAGACAAGAAATCAGAGCACGAAATATGCAAAGTTTTCTTCCTGCTTTCTCAGGGAGGTCAATAATTAGCCAGTAAGCCATAAAAGGAGAAGAGATTAACAAAGTGAACAAACAGTAAATGAAGACTTGCTGCTATTTCCCCAATTTCTTCAGGGGTCTAACTACTCTTCATATATTCATTTGCTAGTTTAGATCACAAATGTCCAACAGCAGTCATCACAATTACTGGCCAGCATTGGTAGGACAGCCAAGATTTTTAAAAGGGTCAAATAATTGGAACTGAAAGTTTCCAGAGAACGGGTGCTGATCCTCTTTTAAACACAGACCTTCTCAAGGTGTCTCAAGTTAGTGAGTCACAAACCAAGGCATCCAAAATCATTAATCCCTTTTGAAAAAATCTTAAGTGTGCTGTCTAAATATCCAGTTAAACAGCACTGATGCAACCTGATACAGCATGAAAGGTAGCTCAGCTCTTTGGAAATGGATGACAGTCTCTGCTGCTATTTCTGCAGCAATCCTCCTCAGCTACTCCTCCCTGAGGTTACTTCAAATGGTGGTTTGCACACAAGAAGTAACTTCCAGCTATCAAGTAAATGTAATAGTTTTTATCAAGTATCAAATCCAACCTGTTGTCAGGACACTGACTTACACAGACAGACATCGGGATGGCAAATGCCACAGATCAGCTGAGAGCAATTACAAATTCATTATATGTTCTCTCATATACATTGAGTTTTCATTGTAGTGAGAAGAAAGAAACAACCAAATCAGTGGTCTACCTTGTTTGCATCTCTGTCTCCTAGGCCTGAAATCAGACTGTACCAGGTACCTCAAAATCTGAGATATGCTTGTTTTGGCACATGACAATAGCCTATGAATCATAAGCAAAACCAGTGTTCACCACTGCCTACAGTTTGAAGTTCCAAAATGCCAGTGATGGAAATTTGCCTTTGGAAAGATATAAAAATGGAATGGAAGATTTTTTTCTGGCTCATCCTTACATGAACTAAAACTGAATAATAACTTACCTGTTTTGCTTCTCCAACATGAATATGGTCCTTCTGTTTTTCTTCATACATGTTTCTCAAAACAGAGATAACCAACTCATTCTCTTTTTGATCATTTCTTGGTCTTAATTTCTTTAATTGAAAATACCACAAGCACAGTAATTATACATTTGTATAACAGTTAGCAAATATTTACTCTTTTCATTTTGTCACGGTCAATACATCGTTAGTTAGAATAAGTTTAACTTGGTCAATGCTACCACTCCAGTCCACCAGAGGACACCAGTGTCCCACACAAAGCAGCAACACAGCCAGAGAAACACTTGACCTCACTTCATATATGACATAATTTACGTGAAATATAAAGGACAACTTTAGAGGTATCAAATTGCCACAAGCAAATAAAGACTTTAAAAAATACTTTTGCCAATTTGCTTTTGATGTAAAGAAAACCAAAATACTGTAGCTCTGAGTTTCTAGCACACATGAAGTACTGTCCTGCAGTTACGACGCACAACCTTCTCCTAGAAATCCTTCTCTTTGGACATTTCCTTCTTTAGAAATGACGTGGTATTTTAAAAATTAGTGCACAAGGTAAGCATATTTGTCTCTGCTACATTCTATTTAGATCTGAATTACTGTATGAGAAAAGGTTTTTTAAAACAATTTATTACAGAATTTAATCCCAGAAACCTAGCTTTTGAAAAGCATATGATGTTTTAAGCCTATTGATGTAATGCAGAGGATACAGTATGAATTAGCTAATGCCAGGGTAGCACATCAGATTAACAAAAATATCCTTAGAGAGTTATCTAAAAATGCAAATCATGGTTACAACATATGGAGCTGTATGAGTACAACAACTAAAATTTCAGGCAGTCCAACTCAAAAAATCAGCTGAAAAAGATAGGCCAGAGAGACGCACTTTACCCTTGGTTTTACCAAGTTAATTGTTTGCAGACTCTCACCAGAAGCAATTAACAGTTTCCTGTGACTACTAGAAGCTTTAGACTGTTAAAATGTGTGCAGAATACTAAAAGGCAACAGTGCCAGCTAGCTGCTGTATACTAAGAAATTACTTAGCTCACAGAATCGCTCCCACAGAGTAACTTCCAAATTTGGTACTGGATGATAAACTGCCACATGGAAACACACAGAGACTGAAATGACTCAAGAGAGGAAGGAAACATTATTTTTAAAAAGTCTGAAATTTCCTAATCTTCAATAGTGTGCCAAGCCCAATGACATTTCCTAAAATGTTCATCATCTGTCTTAAATCCAGCTATGCTGTGCTAAAATGGATTTCATTCAGAAGATAGAAAGTTAAGCTTCTTTAGTTAGTTGGACAAGTATTAGAACCTAGGATAAATTTTAGGCAGGAAATTTTCTGATCCGGGAATGTTACAGTAATTTGTTTTGGTCAAAGTAACAGTTGAATGTTCTCACAATACAAGTTACTGCCTTCATCCACAAAAAAAAAGTGTGCAGTTTTACTCAGTGAGAAGTAAACATTTTCATGGAAAACAAGCAGTAGAAGAAAAATGCATAAAATAAGTCATTTTCATCAAAAGGCAAGTTTTTAACAGCTCTAGAAACTGAAATTAAAGCACAAGGTGATTAACAGTCTATTAAATAAAGATAATGAATAATTCACAAAAAATGAAAATAACTTTGGTGCTTCACACTGATGTTAACAAGAAACATTGCTAAATTGCTTTAAAATCTTGTAGGAAACAAAGAGCTTACCTTAACCTCTTCAAAAACAGAGGCCTGCTCCTGGTTATTTAGTGTTGTTAGATGCTTTTGTAGTTCTAGTTTAGTCTTAGAAGGGTGTAACCCTATCAAGAGGAACAAAAAGAACAAATCACAGGGTCAAATTTGTCAGAATTAATCCATCACATAAACATGCACACAATTTAAGCCAAAGCTCATCAGTTACTCAAGCTGACCCGTTGCATTGATTTCATAACAGGGCATTAGAAAGAACTCTAGGTTAATTTAAAGCTACTACTGAACTCATGTCTTTAAAATGAGGGACACGAACTCTGCAACGAGATTTACTGAGCACAGACCAGGATTATACTCTTAGCTGAAGATTCCATTATCACACAAGATAAAATAAACTCACAATCTACTGCATTTTAGCAGACTGCTTTGTTGGTGTTTTATGCAGTACTGCTTGGATTTTGCTTGTGGTATAAATAAAATTTCCATTTATTTTCTCCAATTTGTATGCCTTGGCCTCTTCTGAAAAAAGAGTAAATTTATTGCATGTTAGTAAAGTTCTTGCTGTGCCTCTTGATGAAAACATCTACTGAAAGACTAAAGCAGACTACCCTCTCATTCAGATTATTTTTTTCTGCTCTCATCCTGGATTAAATTCCTTTCCTCTATTTTCTGTAGAAAAAAACAGCAAACGATCAGTGGTGTTTTGTACATCAGTTTCTGATCATGGCATTCCTCCTTCAGAAGCAGAAGATATGATTAACCAGATGCATGATTAAAGGCATTAAGAATCATTTGCCTTTAAGAAATTTCTCAAAAATCATAGCTAGCTGAAGACCAAAATAGAGAGAAAAGTAGTTTTGGAAGTTCTCCAGTTTCATCAAGTTAATACTAGATTGGTTTTAGTCCAACAAGCTACTGTCACGTGATCTGACAAGCTGCTCTTGCCCTTTAGTCACCCCAGACATCCCTTAAATGAACAAAACCTAACTGTGAAACTTGCTGAAATGCAAAGAGCGTTTTTTTGTCTTCAACTTGTTTTCTGGGCAACAACTACAATTCTAACTGCTGCATTTCAGGCCCTGCCTGACCAACCTGATCTCCTTCTATGACCAGGTGACCCACTTAGTGGATGAGGGCAAGGCTGTGGATATTGTCTACCTGGACTTTAGTAAGGCCTTTGACCCTGTCTCCCACAGCATTCTCTTGGAGAAGTTGGCAGCTCATGGCTTAGACAGGTGTACTCTTCACTGGATAAAAAACTGGCTGGATGGCTGAGCCCAGAGAGTGGTGGTGAACGGAGTTAAATCCAGTTGGCGGCCGGTCACGAGCGGTGTTCCCCAGGGCTCAGTTTTGGGGCCAGTCTTGTTTAACAACTTTATCAATGATCTAGATGAGGGGATTGAGTGCACCCTCAGCAAGTTTGCACATGACACCAAGCTGGGTGGGAGTGTCGATCTGCTCGAGGGTAGAAAGACTCTGCAGAGGGATCTGGATAGGCTGGATCGATGGGCCAAGGCCAGCTGTATGAGATTCAACAAGGCCAAGTGCCGGGTCCTGCACTTGGGTCACAACAACCCCATGCAATGCCACAGGCTTGGGGAAGAGTGGCTGGNNGACACTGAGGTGCTGGAGCGTGTCCAGAGAAGGACTACGAAGGTGGTGAGGCGTCTAGAAAACAAGTCTTATGAGGAGCGGCTGAGGGAACTGGGATTGTTTAGTTTGGAGAAGAGGAGGCTGAGGGGAGACCTTATCACTCTCTACAACTACCTGAAAGGAGGTTGTAGTGAAGCAGGTGTTGGACTCTTCTCCCAAGTAACAAGTGATAGGACAAGAGGAAATGGCCTCAAGTTGCGTCAGGGGAGGTTTAGATTGGAAATCAGGAAGAATTTCTTTACCGAAAGAGTGGTTAGGCATTGGAACAGGCTGCCCAGAGAGGTGGTGGAGTCACCATCCCTGGAGGCATTCAAAAAAGGTGTAGACGTGGCACTCCAGGGCCTGGTTTAGGAGGCATGGTGGTGTTGGGTTGACGGTTGGACTTGATGATCTTAGAGGTCTTTTCCAACCTTAATGATTCTATGATTTTCATGAAAGAGCATGGATCAACACCACAAACATACATATTAAAAGCTCACTGGTTCATGTTTAGTGGTAGTATAATGTCAGTATCTAAGTGGATTCAATAGGACAGCAGGTCAGAACTACTGCAGCATATCTTCTTGAGAAGTTCCTTATCTACAATCCTCTGTTTATACAGCTAATGGAGCCAAGCTAGCTGCAATTCAGTAATATTTAGACTCTTAATTAGTTTTCAAAAATTCAACTAAAATACAAGAAAGAAGCTTAACTTTTGTTAGAAAATTCTTATTACCTTACAGATAACTTTACATTGCAGTCCTCTGAATAAAAAGACTGGCTTTCAACCCTCCATCCCAAGTCCCAAGCTCTTTTTAAACATTCATTCCCTTAGAGTTTCACATGTAAGATTGTCCCCCAGTAAAATTGTTAGAAAAAATATTCAACCAGAAAGTTCTTTAAACCTCACCTTCTATCTTTTCACAGAGTTTATGCAAGCTTTGCATAGGACATCCTTCACAGAGCTGGGGCTGTGCCTTGGAAGTTTGCTGCACAGCAGCTACAGTGAAAGCCTGTTTCAATGTCATCATGATTTCATCAACCTGAAAAGATTAGAGTGCAAAAGAGCAGAATTTCACTCCTCCACTGAGCTTCAGTTTTCCTTAACACAAACATAACAGTCTTTTGGAATGATACTGCTGCTTGTTTGGGAATGTGCTTATGATTAAAAAGAAAAGCTGTTCCCGTGCCCTTTCTGCGCACAAACACACAAGCAAGACAAAACTCATCGTGAAGTCATATCTCTTCCACACCATCTGATTTTATTACTGTGGTCTAATAAAAGATATTACCTCTATTTAGAAATCTTTTCTTGCCTGTGATGAAAAAAAGCTTACTGTAGTTGTGACACACTGACCTGACCTAGAGCACAGTAGTGTAACCCTGATTTTCTTAACAGGTACACTATGAAAAAACCCTCTTCCAAAAAAGAAGCATACAGTCTAACTTAGTTTGTACAATGAAAGGAAGTTTTATTGAATTTCAAAGGGGATTTTAACTTCTGCTTTCAAAACAAATTAAAAGTTCCTTTGCAGACTGCTATGCTAGTTACCTTTTTGAAATAATTATATTTCTGAGTGGAGCAGGATTTGAAGACATTCAGTAAAATACAGAGCACGGAGCAATAGGAGACTTTTAGGGCCTAATATTCTATTAGGCTCTTATTTTCCTTCACTTACCAGTGCTTCATCTGTACACTGAAACACGTAGCAAACAAAGTGGAAGCCTCCATTTTCTGAAGACTCTCTGCAGATGAACCCAAAGTGATCCACATGTCTAATTCCCTAGCACAAAAACAACAGTAATGAAGCAGTCATACTTACTTTCAATGTTTTGTACCTGTATTTTTTTCAGTAACAAAAGAATGAAAGGCCCAAAAGCATTACAGATAGGTCACATATCTCTGTTCAGCTACATTAAAGTCATCTGGCCCTTAAAAATCTATTCTGTTATAGAACCTATTACTTCATGAATCTTTTAAATTTCACTTAAGTCAGAGGTTGTTTGTTGGTTTTGGTTTGTGGTTTTTTTTTTTAATGACTGAATTATAATAGATCCATTGGAAAACACTTACAGGGATGAAGAAATACTATTCAAGATGTATTTTACTCAATATTGGAAATAGCAGGGGGAAAAAAGCTCGCTCTGTTTTTCTTCTCTTTTGCTTAAGCAGTCAACAAATGCTTTACATTTGTAAGAGCAAATCAAAGCAATAGTGAAAAATGGATAAACAATTTCTTTTTTCATCTAAAGAAAAGCTTGGCTAGTTAAAAAATGAAAACAGTTAAATATATTACTTAAAGATCACTCATGGAAGCATTTATTTCTCGTAAAAGACATGCAAATTTAGGCACAATCTACTTGCAACAGTAGATAAATAGTACATCCTGGTAAAATGCTAAGGTTTTTAAATTGCTGGGAATTTTTTTCTTTTATGAAGAGACTTTCAGATTAGTAGAGTTAGGTGATCCCAGTGAATGTCTCCTCAGTGCACCATTCCTGGTAAAAAACCCAAACAAACAAAACAAAAAACCCCCCAAAATTATGATGATTAATTACATGCACAGTGGTAGAGCCTGTTTATAGAAACTCAGTTACAAGCAGTACCATTTTACTACCTTCTAGCTGTCACGGCACAACAATATTAAAGTCAGGTAAAAAGAGGCAATAAACTGTTGTATCAAAAATCATAATGATGAATCACAGTAAATCAGAAATTTTGGTGAAATTTAAACAATCTGAAGATACCAAGCAGGACTTTTTTGTTGGGGGTTTTTTTTTTTTTTTGCTTTTCCCTGTTAATACAGCAAGAATCACTGAATATTCTCTCTGTCTTTTGATTATGAAGAAAACATTAAAAAAAAAAAAGCATTTAAAAAGCACAAAAAGTGAATACTTCTATAAAACAGAATGGCCAGGTGTCCCCAAAAAGAACATATTATAGCATCAGATCCTTAAGCAATCTGAACAATGTTTTCTTATCATTCGAAATACTAACAATAAACTTTCAGAGCATGCCAGCTGAATGAAGGAAAATAGTTTACCGTATATGGAGATACCTGGTTTGTTGGAGTGTGACAATTACACATAGATAACAAAGGCTTTATTACACAAACATCAGGCACTAATACGCCATGAGAACAAAAAGATCAGAAGGACATTAAAATGACGTAAAGCCTGCAGCTTCCCCAACTCTAGCTCCATTGGATGTCCAGGCTAAGCATTTTAGGATGCAGATATGTGATAAAGCAAGAACAAGCTGATGCAACCTGCAGACTCTCTCCCTCCATCATCCACATCAGAGACGTGTACAGAACACGCTGAGCCTCCTCTCTAACCGCCCCCAGCCCACATTTCTTCTTCTGAAAGCCCATTTCTTCTCCTGAAAACCCAAATGCTACAGTGGAGGGAGCCCAGCTGGGATCATGGCCCTGCCCACAAAACTGCGAGGTACCAGGAGCTGGCAAATGCTCTTAGCTGTTTCAGATTAGCTAATTCAGATACTGCCCCAGGACTGCATACTTCTTTCTGCCATTACGTCATCTCACTGATGGATTGGGCATTCTGGAAATTAAGTACTGATTCTGGTCTCCCTTATACTTTAACTCCAGTGCCTTCAAGAAAAGATTATTAAAGCTCTTGTATGATCAAGATGAGTCCGTAATATTGTTCCGTCAAGTTTTCTGAAATGCGCACTTGGGGGAAAAGCCCTCTGCACCCCAATACCAATATTTGCCCAACTGACATAACATTTGCCCAGTAGCACATTCTTCAGACAGCAGTGGAGAATTCAATCAGAATCTCACTCTTACTGCTCTGAGGAGCGCAACTGTCTGCTGACCTTCAGGGCAAGTCACGAAGTCTACCTAACTAGCTCCTGCCTAAGGAGATGGCCTAAGGGAACATGGGGATTAAGACTTTTCTGTGATCAAGGAGTTATCTTCAAAGCTCTTGATCTGACAGCATGCAAACTACCTATGTTTACTCCGAAATTTTCAGAATAGGTAGCTGTATGTTTAGTCATGAAAGCTATCCTCATCAAATTAAAAAACAAAGTCATTTATGTAAAAAAAACCCATCCGATCCAAAAAAGCTAGAAGCAAATAACAGCAAATCATATTCCTTATATTTAAAAATGGGTAAATAAACCTACTGAAAAAAAAAATTTTGCCCCAATATCATTAAGACCAGAGGCTGTGATACACTGAGTAGACCTGCACCATGCAAGTAGGCCAAGTGCAAAATAGTTCCTAGTGCAAGAAAGAGTGGCAAAATTCACGTCCTGGTATACTAGATCTTATTCCCACCCAAGCCCCACAGTACAAACAAGCATTGCATTGGTTTAATTCAAGGTGAATTTTTAGTTAAACTAGCGGGAACATCCATTCCTCAACAAATGTAAGTTTATTTATATAATTATAGTTCAGGTTAATTTCTCAGAGTTTTAAACTAAAATGATCTATAACACATTTTAAAGGAATTAAGTGTTCTCTAAGGACTCTATCCTAGTTTAATGAATTAAATTCAATTTCCCCATTCACTTAAACTGAAGCAAATCTGGTACACAGACAAACTAAATGCAAATAATGCCCTGCAGGACAGAAAATGGCTAGTGAAAGACAAATCCCTGCATCATGACACTGGTTAGTTAACAAAAGCAACTCGTCTATGAAATGTCTTTATGAACAGTCATTTCAGTCTGCAGGTTGATATTTGAGCAACTCTCAAAGGAGAATCCTCCGCTTCTGTACACAGGAGCTGCCAGCAGTTAGTACAGCTGCCCATACAGGAGTGCTGTAATTGCTCATGCTGTCCCATGTCCTTGATGTGACGGTGACTATTCTGCCGTCACACCGCTGAGCTGCTGCAGTAGCTGAGCGTGAATCACATGCCGGTATAACCTATGCAGCGCCATTACTGCATCTTCACATGTGTAAGCTGCATCTCTTTCAAAACATCACCACTCGAAATAAGTCATTAGATAAACTGCACCCTCACATAATCCATGCAAAAATCAAAGTCAGAGCCACAAAAATGAGTGAAAGACAGGGAAGCAAACTCTGTGGGATAAGGAACAGGGATTAATAGTGAATGAGGCGGCTTTGAAATATGCTTGCCCTCAAAGCATCACACACACTACCTCTGCATAGCAGAGGGTTCTCTTCTTTTACACACATCTTGAAAAAAATATATTTTTGAAGTATTTTTCAGAGAACTCTTACATATCGTATTGTTTATCTCCTTTGATTATGACTTCTTGAAAAATATGGCTAAGAGAATCCCAGATTTGTGCAACTGTGAATCACGCCTGCTGAAATCTCAAACCAGAGCTGACCAGGGTGTTCCTTCTAGCTCATATTATTCATCCACCCCACACAGAAGTGAGTCTTTATCTCAGAAATTACAATGCAAAGCTTGAGAAAAGAATGACGGTTTTACAAAATTACTGATTAACTAGCACCTTGTCAATAGCAATTACTGAATCCACTGGGGTGAGAATCCATTTGAAATGCTAGGAGAGAGGAGTACCTAAGCATTCACAAGTGGAGAATATTTAAACAAAAAAAGAGAAAAAGAATCTTACCTGAGAACAAAAGGATATTTCCTTAAAGCTTTTTTCAATTGCTACTTTTTTTGTGTCAGGACTGATAAGGTAAACTTCAGACTGGCCAATCTAAAGAGCAAAATAAACAGCAAGATGATAACAAGTAACATTACACTTCCTTTTGTCTCGCTATAAAAATGTTTCCTGGGCATAAATCTCAAATTTTTTTCCACCTGTATATTTAGACCAATTAGTGCATTATTACCAGAGAAAGAGAGAATACTGAAACAAGACTGATTTGGCATTCAGAGCTCTGCACACTACTGAACTGAGATTTAGTTTCACATTCGAGACAAGAGACTGAAACTAGTGTTTAATTAGATGAGAATAATATTATACCACAAGTAACTTGCTTTGCACTGAGAAAATATACTCACACTCCCTCTTCTTATTTTCTGCATGTTTGGCACATACCACATTCTCAAAAGCTACTTAATGAAACTGACCTCAAATTTAAATCCAAGTGTGTGCCTCTACCTGTATTCTACCTAATTATTTTTTTAGGGTTTTATTTATTTATTTAAGACACACATAGCATTTAATTTAAAGGCTTTAACTCAAACTATAAAAATGACCTTACTGGAGTATATTTTCTAACTTAATTTAATCTGTAGGCCATTTGTACAGCAGTGTTCCAAAAGCTGATGCTAACTTTTGATGGGCATTTTTAAGGTGAAACTGTTGTTTTCAGTTTTTCAGCTTCTGGAAACGTCTTTGTAACATTTTAACAGATAAAATTTAAATTCCTCATAGTTTCTAGCACATCAGAAAGGCTGCTAAGGACAAGTCTCTTATCAGGTTTTAGGGAAGATGGGTGGAATCTGGATCCATGCATGAACATGACTTAGACAAACCTGCTGAAGCTTCAACGCCTACCAAATCCCAAAAGATGCACGTAAAAGGTCAGCAGAACCAATATACCTGTAATTTCTTAAGGAAAGGGGAAGGGGGGAATCCTGTGTGCAAATAGATCAAGTGAGATGTGCCACCTCTGTGTGTCTAGAAATGGTCCTGTGCATTCACCTTCCACCTCTTCTTTCACTTCAACCAGTCATAACAATTTTCCCCAACTCCCTGCTGGTTTCCTTGTATTGTCCCCAGGGCTGACCTCGCACATGTTCACGGGGTTATTCCTTTCAACACCTACTCAGCAGCCTCCTCCTACTCCCTGCTGCCTTCCCCTCCTTGCAGCGAGAGGCTCCTTCTTAGCTTAGCCCCATGTACTCCTTCCACACTTGGTCCCAGGGCAGCAGGGACCATTTGAAACCAACTGAGCAAGGANGCAGCCAGGAGAAAAGCCTGAAAATAAAAGAAACCTAAAATCCTAAGAAATTGGCTAGGAAATCAGTTCTTCAGGAAGAGATACCAAAATCAGGACTGTCTGAACAAGGTCAGGAGAGTCAGCAGATAACTCATCCAAACATTTTTCACACCTCATACACCAACCTCTGCTGCAGTCCTGGGGAAAATCCAGGTAAAGAACTTCAACTGAGAAAATACAAACAATTTTTTCCCTCTGGCTATAAGTTACTTTTAAGCATTTCATATGTAGCCACACACAAACTGATAAGCAAATGTGAAAACCTGTGCAAGCTGTATGCATACCATTACTTTGAACCTGCTGAACACAGGGGCCAGCTAACCAACAAACTCAGCTCTGCCACAAGCTGCTAGCTGGTGGATACTGGAGGCACAAACCACAGTTACTTCACTTCCTTATATTCAGCTGAATTTAGACTGGCTGAATGGCAAAAGAATACATCTGTGCATACTAAACAGTATTTTCCCATGCAAAAAGCAACCCAAGAGAGAAAGCCAGATCAGCAGAGCCCCACAATTTGGAAATGAGCCTGTCAGCAGGTGACTGACGTTATACTCAGGCTGAAGCTGCATGTGTCTTTGAGAACTGTTGCATCTATTTAATATAAATTAAAAATGCACTCACTGGAATAAGAGGATCTGGACTTAAGCAGTCCATCTGTAATCTCCCTATCTCTAAAATATGTGCCATGAATTAACAATGGAGTCAGGATTTGTTTAAAAATTAGGCATTATTATAAAGAGCATCTATATTTTCTGTGTGAAATACATGCTCGGGGAAGAAGGTAAACATGGAATTGTTTTTACTGGAGCATAAAATTTCTCTCCACTTTCTTCCACACCTCTCTCTGATGCCAGACTGCTACAACTAAACAGAAGTTTTAAATCAGGTATAGCTAATTACACCTCTTTATGTGTGTTACTTTTTACAGACATAACACTGACAATCCTTCTTAAAGCAGTACTTCTCTTTCTCCCCTCCAAAAAACCTGCTGTAACTGCACCCACTCCACTCTGTTACTGTCCTTAAAAACTCCAGCCCCAACAGCAGCTGATAGATCCAAGATTACCTTATGACAGCCAGCCACTGCAATATCAGCTCCAGGTTTGCATTACGTTCATAAGACACAAGATATATAAAATATGTTATATTACTTATCTATCATGAGGGTTTTAAGAGGAGCAAATAAAATGTTCCTTACTTGTTTCTCAGCTCTTGAAAAATACTTCTGCTGCTCACCTATGAAGGCAAGGGCATTGCTAGCCACACAAAAGTAGGACAGAAGTGGAGGCAGGTATGGAGTAGCCCAGGAAGTTACTGCACTACTCTATCATTACACAGACATGTTGGCAGGAGGAACACCTTTACGAATTACGCTGCTTATCACGGGATATAAAGTCTACTAGCCCACAGTCGTGCTTTAGTCCTTCTGCTCTAGTTACAGGTCACTCATTCACCTGGAAATTTATTTCTTCTGTTACTAGTTAGTGTAACTATACCTATCATTTTGCAATTATAAAACTACCTTCTAACGTGCTGAAGCTTTCTAAAAGCTGTCTTTAGAAGCCCCATGTTTCAGGTAGTACTGTTTTAAACTACTTAATGTAAACTAATTTTGACTACGTAAAACAATTTACACTGACTGGTAATGCTTTCTAGAGAAATACACGAGTTAAGTTCTGGTAATTGCAATTAAGTTATTAAAGAAGTAACTGCCATCTGTCAGAACATTTGCTTTGGTGTTTGCCACTCCAAACTCTGAGATGTGAAAACACCACCAATAGCTGCAAATCTTGCTTTACCGTAAACAACATTGTCCGGTTTTCTGCAATGTCTGTTGGCTGCACAACACTGTGTCCACAGATAAGTTGACTTTTAAGGTTCAGTGAAATTGCATCTTCTTCAAAAGACCTGACAAAGCTGTTACTCCTATGGCTTCCTTCTTGCAAATCCTTCTTAAAAGCAAAGGAACGAAGCCCAGGCTGAGAAAAGGATTTCCTAATTGGCCTTTTCTCCTCCTCTTCACTGACCAAGGGCTGGAAGACAGACCGAAATTTGTTGCTGAAAGAGAAGCCTCCGAAGTTATTGGCAGTTTCATGTTGTTGGGACGATGAGTTGAAATCTGATTTTTTTGTACAACTTGCACGATTAAATTTCTCTATGCATTCATCTATGAGTGCTGGAGGTGCATTTTTATGTGCTACTGTCACCCGTCCACAGAACAGCACCTCAAACTTTTTGGCAAAAGGGTCTTCAACGTCTGAGAGATTATTCTGAAACTCTTCTTGACGAGCAATTTTTCCAGCTTGTCGAATAGAGCTTATAATCTCAGGCACCTACAGGAGGGGAAAAAAAAAAATACACAACATTAGCATCTAGTGGTTTATGACAAAGAAGTTGCAACACTAAGAGGTGCTCCCTGCATTTTTCTGGAGTGACTAATTTGGTTTTGTTTTCTGAAAGACCAGTGGAATTGATCTTGTATTTGTCCAACAGACACATTATAAAAGTTAAACACTGACTAGATTAATTGCTCATTTGTCTCCCTGACAGGAGCTCAACATCATCAACACACTGTCCGAAGAGCTTCATCTGTTGTAATGCTGTGTGTTTTCAGTAAAACTTTTGCACCCGAAGGAACCAGTATGACAAATTCAAACTCAAAATGGAAGATAAAAATACTTCAGAAGGCATAAAAGAAGCCACAGACTAATTAACTGGGAAAGCTACTTAATCTTTTGTTATTTTCCACTCTCTTCTCTTACTCAAGCATTCATGCCACGTACATTAATGAGTCTCTTGCAAATTTGCTTTCAACTTCATAATAGCATATTATGTTGTTATGGCAGTTTGGTGTTTGGGGTTTTTTTTACCTGTAAATAGCTGTGTTTCAAAGAAACACATTTATTATTTTAGATATTCATTTTTATTCTGGCATTCTAGATGACACTCTCAAATAATATCACTTCCACATACAGTATCACTTGCAGGACATTTGCATGAGAAAGCAGTCTGCTACAGTCCACAGATATTGTAATTATAAACAAAACCCAAACTGCCATCCGATATATTGTAAGTAACAGTAAACGGTCACAGCTTCTGATATGGTTATAGGGTAGGAACACGCATATGCTATCTGCTAAGCTGCTGCGAGGCTGATGCTTGGTTACATCCCACTGCTTTGACTGGCCTAGGAGATTAAGGTTCTTCTGCAGCATGTGCTGCTGCCGTAATGACAAATGCAGGGCCACCATCTATGATTACGACAGATAATTCTGCCAACTTTTTAATTCTCCCAAATTACTTTGAGAAAAATCCATGCTAACTGTGCCAATTTCCTGACAAAACAAATTTCCTCTGTCAAGCATCAACTGGAGCTTACTTACTTACAAGTATTGGGTTGCAGATAGTACAGAAGGAATTCTGGGAGCAGCAGACTAAAACAGCAGCCCAGAAAAGCCATCTCCCCTCTGAGAAAAGGCATCCCTAAACCTAAGCAATGCTCTGGAAACACGATCTCTGCCTTTTTCAGACATTTCTATGGTTATCTAATGGCTTAAGCGTAATGCAATAATACAGATAAACCAACGCAGGAAAGAGCAAAGGACTTAGAGGAAAAAAAGTGTTGAACAGTGAAAACTGAATGATTATATTCTGGGTGCTCATAAAGACCTCAGTAGGATTCTTTTTACAAACAAGGAAACACAGACATATAGATATCTATAGACAGACAGATACATACATACATATATAGCTAGTGGATTTAAGACAATAAGTAACAGATTACGAAAGAAAGAAATAAAACAACTCAGGAAGCATTACTTCACCCTTGAGGGCAAGGCATGAGTCACCAGCTAATCACCCAACAAAGACAATGGGGGAGAGGTAAGAAAAGCAGGGTCATGACTTCAGAAGTCTGTTCTCAGCTATATCACCAACCAGTTGGAAAGCCTTGGGCTCGGGCAGTGTTGTGCCTAACGTCTTAATCATATACAAGAAGAACGTAAGGGTATAACAAATCTTTATTACCTCAAATGATATCCATTTGCTCCACAGTGAGCTCAAGGTTCACCACAGTTTTATTTACCTAATACTCCTTCAAAGAACCAATTTTTAGTCACATAACATATGAGGATGACAGTGAAACATAAAACTTTACCCATATTTCAAGCTGCAACTGCGTTAGCATTTTCTAATAAACAAGTTTTATTCTTGTGGGAGTGTCTGTCTGGACTCACCAGCCACAGGCAATTTAACTTCTGAGTTGCCCAGAATACACGCAGAGACCTGCGATCCCACATCCACTTTTGCTGATGCTGCAGAGGTGACAGCAAAGGAATGAAGTATTTCCTGGAAAACACTCATGTCATCAAAGCCAAGAACGTCAGCCCTCACCCAGGCTAACTGTGCCACCGTCTCAGTCACATTAAGCTCCCCCAGCACCACCCATGTTGACAACTAGAAGGAGAGTTTCCAGCAGTGCAGGTGCTGCAAGGGTTATAGCTGAGCTGAAGTCCAGACAAGACATTAGGGATCCATCACAGATGCACAGTTATTGAATTTGATTTCTTCAATGTTTTTTGTTATCAAACACCTTGGACATTGACAAAATTGCAGCTGGACTTTACATACAGACAGTAGTTAAACAACGACACTACATCACACGGAATGACTTTGCAGTAGTTAATAAACTTCATGTTGGGGAGACCTAGCGGGCCTGTTGATGAAAACCAAGGGGAGTATTTATTTATTTTCACGCATGCTAAGGCTTGAATTATGTCATTTATAAGTAACCGCTGGTTGCCATGCTACACTTACTGAAAAACACTGACTCCTCTGTTCCTGCTTATTAACCTAAAAAAATTCACAGCCTGTTAATATCATTTTATTACTTCTGATTAGGCAATTGATGCAGTATTGCTCTAGCAGAAGCATAAATCACCATCTCACTTTCCTGTAACCCTTACGTATGTTAAACATTAACCTCTTTTCATTAGTAAAGAAAAAATGCCATGACAAATGAGAAAAGAACAAAGTACGTATTTCCCTGGAACTGTTCTTGGCCTGATCAAGATTTGTGCTCTTTTCATCTACCTGTACCATTCCAGGCCTTTTATGCAAGTATCTAGAAATGAAGAATCCACACGCTCCTGTGTCCTCTGACCCTGGCTCCCTCAGCAAACAGACCTGGATGCTGAGTACATGAAGATCAAGTAAACATTAGTT
>WAAD01021044.1:95179-107627 GCA_013389945.1 Fregata magnificens | reverse complement strand
ACTGAAAGGCAACAATAGGATTTAAAATAGAAAATGAGTTACTAAGAACATTTTTTGGGAAAAAAGATATTCATCAGATTAAATTCCAATTGTACAATAGGTGACAGGCTCTCTCCCAGTCTCCTTCGCTCTCAGGCTTCTGTCACAGTTATAAAAATTGGTGCAACTGGCAAAATAGTGGCTAGCTAAACAGACAGAAGTAAATATAACTTCTTTTCAAATGACATAAAGCCTCAAACTGTTGTCTCCTTTTTAGCAATATCCAACTCCAAGTAAGAAGGGAGGAAAGCTCCAGCTGTGACGTGTGTCCTCATTACAAATGAAGTTATTTCCGATACAACCTTCTTAGACAGCTGATCCAAACATGTGTCAAAATCCCCCTCCCCCCTAAATTTAAAGTTTTCACCGGGGGGAAATCATCCTGTGGATGCTTTTGATTGACATGATGTATAAGTTAGGTCTACCTGCAATAGAGTAAAACACCGTCTCTCTTACTCTGACAACACAGTAAGACTTCCTGGAGGAAGAGACAACCCAACAGTGCTTCTCCCTAGAACTGCTGAGGGGGGGATGGACAGACAGATGATGTTTTTCAAGGGAAGAATCTTACTCAAACATTAAACTTACAAAGGCCTCAAGGGAACCAGAGTGCAGAAGCTGATCAGCTTTTTCCATCATTGTCCCCGACTGGTATAAAATGCCGGTGAACTGATTTGCTCACGGATGAGCACATATTTGCTGCTTTGTCATGCAGTAGCAGGTTTCAGCTGCCTCAGGCCAACTCACAGAACAACAGGATGGGAAAGTAATGGTTAAACATCCCATGAAAACTACCCTGACTTCCACTTAAGAAAAGCAGTTAGAATTTAGTTCACCAGTTTTATTCCTTTTCAGATGTAAAACAAATGGTTATTCATGCCTAGGGCCTTTTTGGATTATGGCAGGGTTTTTGTAAGATACACCTTCTAGTGATGGCTTCTCATCAGAAAGTCTAATACGATCATTCAAACTTGTCAGTTAACTACATAATTCTATGAAACCCACACGTGTGGTTGATACTAGTGGTTTGGATTCATTTTTTTCTAAAATACATTGTAAACCACCCAAAATAACAATGTATTTATTTATGGAAATTAACTTCCTTTGAACACAAGGTGTTTTCCCGCCTTTGATTCCTACATGAACCCTCTTCTTCGGATTACCTACACATTTTATAGTACTGACAAAGGTTAATTTAAAGTTTAAAGTTTAATGCTATTGATTTTTATCAGGCATTCCTAATGTAGAGTGCATTCGATGTAATGGAAGAGAAGGAAGAACAATACAAAGAGTACCCCAAAATAGCACTCAACTTCTAGCAAGACCCTTATTACTTAAGCATAAAGGTAAATTGTTAACAACCTACAGAATTAGAGTATTTTGAACTGAACAACTCACAGAAAGCTTACTGACCTCCCATGATTCACTAAGGACTATTTACACTAAAACATTTATCATGTAATTTGAATGAAAACCAGTCAGCTTTTTGGGACGAAATTTAGCTACAATAGGATAGGTCATGTTTTAACTCTCTTGGAAATAGTTGTTATCAAGGACGGTCCAAAACACATTGCTTTCCTAAGGATATCTTGCATATACTGGAAGCTATCAATGCGATGTTGTTGGGAGCAAAGGGAAGATCAAGCTGTTTACTCAAGATCCCATCCATTAAGATATAGTCAGATCACATTAGGGAAGTTTTCCAATTTTTCCTCTAAAGGGTCAAGGATCATTCTCCTAAAAAGTCAGTCCTTCCAATTCCTGCTGATGATAGACGAATTAGACCCTGCTTCCCTCCTGTTAAAAGATAAAGCTGTCTTAAAATTTTACAGTAGGTAAAAAAATTCAACTTTTCTGTATTCTATTCTTCCTCTCAGATCCAGATTTAACAAAAACCTTGAAAGAAAAAAGAAAGAGCTTGGAAAAAGATGCTTTGGTACAGTGGCCGTTCCATAAATCCTTACATCAGGTGCCTCTGAAAGTCACTGTAAGAGACCCAGTGTGTCTGCACTAAGTACATAAGCGTGCTAGAAAAGTGAAGAGACAAAGGAAAAACAGATGGGATACTAGATAGCTGAGAAAGTTATTTAACAATGTATTCAGAAGAAGATGATCAGTGTGGAAAACATGCCGTTCACTTACAGACTGCCTGCAAGACAGCGTTTCACTGCAAATGCGATCATGGATGGTAGAAATGCATCTATCTAGAACGCAGAGCAAGGTTATCCTATGTCTGGCAGTCCTGCAAAAGCATCCTACACAGCACTACCTACTTCCCTTGTTCATGCTTTTGGTCATCTTAACCAGATCTCATTTCTTCATTTAAATGTTGGCATCTTCATTGGCTGTTCTCTCGTCACTTTAACTGCTATAGGGCAGCCAAGCATGCTTCTTGTGTTGACAGGCAATAGCAAATTTGCGTGTCCCAACACAAACCCCAAGATGTCACTGTCCTTTTTAGATAAAGCTGCACATTCAGTCCTAAATGGAGAAGAGTTGTCAAAACACAGATAAAAGGTGCCATCAAGACAAATGGAGCTAAGGGATCACTCCTGAAAGCCACCCCAGCGCCAAGCCAAGGTGCCACCCCACAATTACCTAAGAAAAAGAAGCCAGAAGAGAAGTTTTAGCAGTGCCTCCAGATTATGAAAATGCTCTGATGGTTCTCCCTGTTGACAAAAATTCTCATGTTTATGTCCTCTACCAAATTCACTACAGACCTACAATGGCAGATCTCTAGATCTGCAGCCTGTGCCAACAACTTTATTTTAGTCACCTCAGTTCAGCACTATTACCTGTCCCATGCAGGCACTGCTAATTGATCTCAGAAGCAGTGCTCATCTAGGAAAACCCTAGTAACTAAAGAGTAACAGCTGAAATTCATCCTTCTGTTTCTTCCCCATTAGCCATACTACAGTATTACCAACAATTCTCTAAAGCTGCAGTCAGATCATTTACCTGCATCACCTGGTTTATTTAAATAAATGTCATAATAACAGCAACCAGTATCCAAGCCCTACATGATGCCTGACAGGAGTTTGGGAATACTAATGATGCAACTGATGAACAACAAGAGAAGAAGTTCAGGGAACTTCATTAATTTGAGTCTCAGTCTCAAAATTCTTCTTATTCCTATGTAAGAAAGCAATGCAGGAAAAAAAGAAAAAAGAAAAAAAAAACCAGCATAGAAAAGACACGGTGCCAGACTGACTGAAAATGTAAGACACTCTCAAGATATTTGCTAAAATAGTAATGATGCTCTTCCATCACTACAATCAGAGCAAGCTAGCTCTTGGAAAACAAAAAATTAGAAATCACCACACAGACCTACCCTCTCAGTGCCCTTCCAAACAAAGTGTCTCCATGATAGTGCAATATATGGAGAACTGTAATTGATTAAAAAAAACCAGTAAGACTGTATACAAAGACTTTCAATAATACATGCTGGCCCATGATCATGAGCATTTCTGGAGCTCCTACCATTTGTTTGTATTACCACTTAATAAATATCAAATCTGATCCACATCGTACTTTATTCAGCTGGAAATTTTAACAATACACACGCAAAAATTCAGAATCTGTTCTCTTTTCAGGGTTATGAAATTACTATTTTAAGCCCACCCAGTCTCTTCCAACAGTAAATTTTCCATTATTCCTTTTTGTTCTTCCACGCTCTCCCACAAGTTAAGGCTGGGTTTCTTTAGAAAATGGTAGATCAGACAGACAACTACCAAACACTGAACTGCAGCTAAGCTGGACAGTTCACTCTGTCACACCACTTTCAGAGTGACTGAATTCTGACCTTCACAATATTTCCAAAGTATTCTATATTTAAACATTTACTCGCCGACGAAACCCAAAAGGGAGTGGTGAATATTCAACATTTCTAAAACACAGATGTCACAGACTTACAGAATCTCCATAAGAAGCTGGAGGGGGATACAAGGATGATGCCCTATGGGACTCACTAACAGACCAGCTGAAGGAACACAGTAAGAAGGGAAGGAAAAAAAGATTTCAAGGAAATTTTAATTTTTTATGCCAACTTCTTCCCCCCCAAAATTATGTCACCACTAGGGACTGTTGTTATTTCAGCCACACCTAATATACAAGTGGACTGGGCCTTTTTGTGTTCTTGGTTTTTTTGTTTTTTTTTTTAAACATATGTGAAAACATTATAGACTCTTTAGAAATACCAGAGAAAAAAATGCTGCCTGAATTACAACAACTTACAATAAATAATTTTGCGTATGATTCTGCACTTTATAAACAAAACATAGCATCAGCTCCATGAACTGTGTTCACTTTGAAAGAACATTTTTCTTAAGTCTACAAAAGTCAGCCTCCAATGACTGTATGTCAAATGATAATGCCAATCGCTTCCACAGAATGCTAAATCCTACAGGTTATATTCCAGCGGGACCTACCCAAAATGTGAAATTCCAGCGTGTGTTTTTGGTTTAGGTTCTGGGTAACCACCACCAGAGTTTTAAAGACAGGCCTCTTGTACATAATCATCTAAAACTCCAAAGCACTTCTACAAATCTCCTTTTCCATGGCTTGCATTTGAGGAGATTGAAAGCTATAAAAAGGTCCAAAGAAACAAAACCAGCACGAAACATCTTGTGTTAACCATCCAAATTTCCATGACAACGGCTTCAGTGAGCTCACCTCATTGGTACTATAGCAGCAGACCAATGGTCCAGTAAATGTAGAGAGGCAACTGTTAAGATCTAATAAAAGAAAGATATTTGGTTACAGAGCTCCTTGAAATAAACACACAAGCCCCCCAAAATGTTTGACTGAAAAAGAAAGGGGCTGTTTAGTTTAGCTCAGCTTTGCCATTTTCAGTAGCTGGGAATGTGCCTGCATAACTATGCACAAGTAGTCTCTTCTCCCCAAACCTGCAATTTCACGAGATACCTGTACCTGAAAATCCTGTTTGTTTACTGCATATCAAAGGTTTCCCCTGGAAAAAAGGTATGTTTTTTATTACAGTGGTGATGCTGTCAAGGCACAAAGAGAAGTATTCACATGTCCAAAGCCAGCAAACTTCGAGTTGCGAAGAAGATTCCAGATATTTCAACCAAGATGCGTTTTTGTTTTGTCAACATGTGTGCTTACACGCACACTGCCATGAGAATGGAAAGCAATACATGTTTTTACTCTCCCTTCACAGTCCTTCAGTTAGTGACAGAGAGAAGTCTAGCTCACAGAAACTCTGGACAACCTCTTCAGGCCTGAAATTCTCAAAAAGCAGTAGCCAAAAGGTCAACATCCCAATACAACAAAAATTCTTTGATGGGCCCCCATTCCTTGCGTCAGGGCCGTCTACTGGAAAGCTGTGCGTATGCTGTTTATCCAGCTTCTCTAACTGGATTCTCAAGTATTATACAGGTGTGACTACTTCACTATTTTAATCTGGACCAGGAACGTGTTTGAGAGTGGATTCTCCCAATTCACTTCTTGTGTGACGGACTGTATTATGGAGCTGTCCCAAAGTGCCTGAACTGACGTCCATTTAAATAGAACTAAACCTTCATTTTGTGATGCATTTCACTGCAAACAGGCATTTGGTTCACAGCACCAAATTAGGGCTAGTCCAAAGTAAAACCCAGTTCCCTGAACAAGGTACACAACGTGTCCTCAGCACCAGCAGTTTCCCTTGAACAATCTGTTACTGTATGCTACTTACTAATGTAGATGCAACCTACAGGTGATTTCATCCAGGCTAGTAACTGCAGCTTTCACGCACCTGGCCAGCTGATTCAGGAATACTGGCCTGGCCTTTTGGGAACTTGCAGACAGAAGAGAAAAGAGGTAGAAGAGAAAAGAGGTAGCAGAAACTCAGCTGTTACGCTCTAGTCCACCTCGACAGGGTAAAGACGCCTGAACCTCCCTCTTGCTTCTCAGTAAGCAAACCATGTTTTTCAGAAAGATTTTACTTTAAATCTCTCCTATTAAAATTTCATATTTATGCATTAATTCATCACAGGACTTGTTATTGTAACTAGGTTAAAAAGTAAGAATACCCGAAAACAATTCAGACACAACTCAGTACAAATAACTCAGTGATAAAACCAATACACAGTGGTTAAAGTCATTCCTTGCCTCAGCTTCTGCTCTCTGAGTTCCAGCTGCTCTTCCCAGCTCTACTGCCTTACCTCCCCATACAAACTAGTAAGCAAGCTCCTATTTGGGCACATCTCTTGACATATTTTGTATATCTTTACTGATATGTAAAATACTAACAAAATCAAGGCTGAGATTTTTTTTTTTCTCCTCAGTCCTCGCCATCGATGAGTATTTCAGCTTGAACAGTTAAGCTGTAAAGGCTTCTAATTAAAAAAAATTATAGCCAAGCTGTAATTCAATTAACAGTGTCTCTATTGAAGACTTGCTAAGTTACTAGTCAACCTCTGTACACCATACACAACCTCAGCTCCTTCAACTTTAAGAAGTCTTTTAACCATTTTATTTTAAAATCTTAAGTATTTGTTAGTTGGCACAATAAAAATGTTCCAACATCCTCTTAAAGCAGAGGTTTCTCAGAAATGCTGCAGCTTCTATGTTCAGGATGATGGGAAACTACAAACTGGAATTGTCTTGCAGCTCTGTAAGCTGATCTCTGAAGAAAGAGGTGCTTTGCCTGACTTTTTCCTTAAAGATATTTCTACTTGGGGAACCCAGAGTCAAACTGCTGCTTTTGTGTTCTCAGAAACACCTCTAGTGCACATAAAAGACTGTTTCATTATAGTAGCCTTCCAAAAAAGCAGGCTATGACATAAAACAGTATTTTAAATCATCAAATGTAAAGCAAATAAAGTTAAACTGCAGTGCCCCACATATATATGTGTGTGTGTGTATATATGGCAAAACCCCAAACAAACCCTTAGTTGTACTGTGCATCTCTGATCGGGCCTGGAGTTTTCCCTGATCCTGCAGGATTTACTAATATTTTTGCCATTGGTTTGGCCCAAAACGTGTTAACCACATGAAGACAGCTAATAGTACCAATTTCCAGAGAATTTTTCAGCAAAGGAAAGCAAACAGTTTTTAATTGGAGCCTAAAAGTTCTGTTTTGAATTGCAGTGGGCAGGACCTGTACAGAACAGCAAGCTCAGCTACCTCATCGGGCTTGGCTTGTTGTTAAATCTGAAGGTCAACATGAACCTGAAAGTAGATACTCATAAGAAATTAATTCAGAAAGGCATAAATGATTCAAGATAAAACCCTTGGTAAGGGGCAATCTACATGGCCAGGAATTTCAGTATGGAAAGCCCTACTCCTTACTAAGCACCCGTAATGTACCTTACAAATGCAGAGGACACTGCCCTACTACATCTGCCCAGCCACATAAAAGCTGTGAGAGCCAGACTGTATTCTGGCCCTCTCCCATGGAATCAGGGACGTCTAAGCAGAGTGGGTGCAATTCAGGCCTGGCGTGCAGAAAAAGAAATGGAGGGATGAAGAATAAAAGCGAACAGCTCCAAAGGGAGCGTAACTGCTGAGTAACAGAAGGGTTTCACCACAGGACTGACTTAATTTCAAATGCTGAGCGCATATTCCTCGGTCATCGCCCAGACCCCCGCGGGGGAAGGTGGGGAGTGACTGGCATACAGAAAACAGCGTGTTTCAACGGCTCGGCATTTTGTGATAATCTGCACTTATCTGAAAGCTGTCAGTTGGTAACAACATTTCTTCCCCAAACAAAAACTGACCTGGAGAAACACACTGAGCAGCAACCTAGTGTTCTCTGACAGGGGCATTGTGCAAACTCGGGCACCAAAACCCAGCTCTGGCAGAAATCTGAACTTTCTCTTTGCTGTGTTGCCGGCATCCAGCCTGAGAGACAACTGAGGGTCTGTCCCTCCAGCCCTACCCGCAGCCTCAATGGCTTCAAGGATATTCATCTACAATTGAAGCCGTGGCATTTGAACCTTCCCTCCCCAATGATTCCTAATTCTTCCCTGACACTAATTCTCTATTAACTCTCTGATTTTTGATAGAGTATCCAAGTATCCAAATTCATTTATAAAAGGGTTATTGGGGGTAAAGGCACTAGCACAAACAAGGGTTGTACACCATAGGACACCACCACCATTTTTTCACCTCCCCAAATAATTTATCATCTTAGAAGGAAGATGGGCTTAAAAGTGAGACAGGCTTAATAAACTTCAAGGTTTATTGGGCTTTAGACAGTGTTAAAATGCCTGGTTATGAGGGCTCCTGAAGATACCAAATCCTGATTCATTTGGCTAAAATGCAAGTCATTCACTGAGGGATTAAAGACACCCAAAGGTGCTCAACTTTGCTGGAAGCTGTGAGGAATAAAGGAAAGAGGCACGTCAGTACAGCTGGAACAAAACATCCTCATAAATGAGCGTGATATACCCTAAAACAGACCAGGAAAAAAGCCAAGATTGCCCTGTCAGAACACTCTTAAAAAAGGGAAAAAAAAAAAAAAAAAGAGGGGGATTTCTCTGGCATCCTGATTTTCAGTCTCTCATTCCTTCTCATTCTCTTCCAGAAGGCAAATTAATTTCATTTGTAGCTTCTGACCTAAACTAAGAAGTAGATTGTTACTCCCACGCATTCTCCCCCAGAAGTCTACTAGGCACTCTATTATTTAGAAAATAGAAATAACAGCAAAAAATCAGCAAGATTAATTCGAACACAGCATATGAGTTATATTAGGATTCCAAGAAAAATAAGTGCCATTTCCAATATTATTATAATTACTACTTCATGGCACAAGCCAAGTAACCAAGCCTTGCTGCACTGAACAGCAAAGAAACTTTCTTTTTTGATGCCTTGACAGCTTCCCAAACTGAAGAAAGCTCACAGGCAATTCTGACTCAGCAGTCCTTGGGGGGCTGGGGGGGGGGGGACCAAACCAAAAAAACCCAAAACACACAAAACCAACCTACTTCTTGCTTTGCTATTGGGAATTTCAGAGAATCGACTGTGAATATACCCTAAAACCTGATCTTCAGAGCAGAAGAAGTCCAAACAATCAGCTTCTCAGTCCAAGGTCTAAGATTAGCCAAGCCAGCTGGAGACAGCTACATTGTAAACCCACTCTTTTCTGCCAGTGCTGGTGGCCCGTTCTTGGAGGTTCCTCAGGCTGCAGCAAGACACCCTGCTGCTCTCAATTCCCCTCAGGGGGAACTGGGAGCATCCCCTTCCCACCTGCTCTCCTGCAGGTTGGAGGCAGCTGACCAGGGTTGATTGATCCGTATCAGCAAAATCCATTACAGAAGAAAGCTTGATTTAAATAATGTAACCTTGCTTTGCATTTTACCTTAGTTATTTTCTTTACTAGTTCCTTGTTGGTTTATAATCCTCTAGACAAAATAAGCTGAAGCCAAACACAGCTTTTATATTATATATGGTACTCTTTTTTTGTAACTAGAAAGACACTATGTATAAATTGCTTAACTAGCTGAGAATCTGAGGACACATTTACTCAAATTTTCTATTTAAACAATTTACTACACTAAGAACTGTTTCTTACTTTCTAGTTCTTCAGCAAGCAATTCTTTAATTCTGGTTTCTGTCATACTGCTTCTGAATAGAATCTTGCATTATAAAATGAAGTCAGTTGTACACAACTAACACTAAACTTGCTTGTTTTCTTTTACTTAAACTAAAGCTGTATTAAATATGATGGAAACAAAATTAGTCTTAACAACTATCACTGCACAATTATCTCCTACTAATGAACTAATAGTGTGCAAGTACACCATAAATCAGTAAAAATCTGCATTTCTATCTATTTTTTTATTTGCAGACTGAAAGCCTTGATGTTTTTTGACTCCAAAATTATTTCTTTACTTTTAGTAAGTTATTGCAGTAAACTAAACTGAACATAGATCAAAATATCTCTGTGTATCTACAAAAGTGACTGTACTGTCTACCTACAACAGTGCAAAGTTAGTTTACACTTTCAAAAAACTATGTTTTAAGGTGCTTAAAGGTTTCCCTGAAGTCAGTTGTCTGACTTTGTATAAAACTCTGCAGGAAAAACAGGTATAACTATTCTTTTTTATTTAAATAATTTTAGGAGACTAAAACAAGTCAGTACTTAAGAATTCATTATCCACCGAGTCATCATTCAAGTGGTTTAGCCAGCATCCATAGAGCCAATGTGGGCAACACCAACCCATGTAAGACTCAAGCAGGGCTTTATCCTCCAGCCCAGAATGGGCCCCACGACCTGGCCTGGCAGCACTACAAAACTCATCCCCAAGGAGCCTGCGTATAGGTAGGAGACAAGCTGGGTAAAACAGCACGTAAAAACCTGTAATGAAGGCATATTAAAAGGTAATGTTTATACAAACACTAGGGACAAATTTTATAGCATATGGGAGTAAATTACTTCACTTGTAAGTATCTGAGGGTCTGGGGAATTGCATGGTGGCACTAAGCACTCATGTTACTGGATGGGGGGCGTTATTCATTTTTAAGTAATAAATGCAGGGAGACTGCTTTGTTTTGAGGCAGGCAGTTTCCTCCCCTCCATGTCCTGCAGTCATTCCCCATTCTGGAGTGGGCCACCATCTTATAGAAACTGGAAAGGTTTGCATTTATGTTGCAAGCCTACAACAGTAGTTCCTACATTTTTACTGATCAGATTTTGGCACACAGGAAAGCTTTCTCCGTTAACAAGCCTCATTTTATATTTCTAAATACACTGCTTTGCTTTCCCTCCCAAATTAGCACTGATGATTAACAGCCGTTAAAAGAATAAAACTAAACACTTGCAAGGAACCAGCATCACAACAATTAGTTCTGAAAGCCCAGAAAGCACTCCTGAAAGCAGAGTTAGAAGTGTGTTTCTGCAAGAGCTTCTGTTACTCTCTCTAAAACCACGGCCAAGTCTGTGTGTTACAAGTTCTGCCTTGTACCTCCTCCAAGACTAACTCCTCTCTGACTAGCTGCTTTGTCCAGCTGACAAGTGAACAATGAGGGGGGGAAATGGGCCACTCCTTGGTGGCATCCCTGAAGTACTTACTCAACAGCATCACTCATTTTTGACAGCAGCCACCTGTATAGGAGACTGGCACATTTGTAAAAGTCATCATGGAAATCAGCCAGTATCATTCCCTTGGATAACACGGCAAATCAGGCCTTATGTCACCCACGAGACAGAGCCACAGTGATGACAGGAAAGGGAACTACTTCAACAAGCGCTCCACCTGGTAGCTCTTTAAACACAGAAAAAAAAAAGCCAAGTGGGAAGAGGAAAGGATACATTTCTATTTTTCAGGGCATGGCTGAAATCAAGCAGGGTCCTTTTAAGACAGAATAGAGCACATCCTTCTGTCTGAGAATCTGAACTAAGGTAACAGTCACACATCAAGCACTTCCCTCTTGCTACCTTCCCAGGGTAGGTATTTCACCTGTTACATATTCAGGGAGAGCAATGCATAACAGTGATTAAGCAACTGACCATTTACACCTGGCAAAACAGAACGGAGAACCAGTGGTCTGCCTAGTAGGCCAGGCTGCCTATTAAACTTCAAGATAAAGTCTTTTTTTTCCCCAGATAATCCCTCCAAGGAACCCCCAATTCTTGCCTGTCATACAGCTGTTTCACCCACTTGTCCTCTTCTACACTTTCTACTGTGCCTCACGACAGAATATCATACACAGCTCATTTTAAACTCAGAATGACTGTTACTTTGGTAAAAAAAATTTCTGAAACATCAGCTAAAATCTATATTCTAGATTTCTTCAATCATCTTTACTGCTTTGCATCCATATGTAGTTTCACAGCTACAGTGGAAAATCCTACTGAAGCGCTAGACACACAGATGTAGAAGCCAGCACATGACACACACATTGTCATACTTAAACAAGTAAGTCTTCCCATTAAAAGCTAACTTATTGCTCTTCATAAATTCAGAGTATGAGAAAAACCAGGAAAAAAGTCCAAAACAAACAGTGGGAGTGCTGTTACACATTCTCCAGAGCACACAAGAAGCGTTAGACTCGAGCAGGCAGTAAGACCACACCTTCTGCGCAGTTTTAACTACAGCTCTCCCCTCCTACGGATCCGCAGCGAGATCTGTAGAACAGCCGGCCAGAACTGCAGCTTCATTTTTAACCCCTCAACCCAAGCCATGAGTTCTATCAGTCTGCCTTTACTGTTCACTCTGAGTACTTCTCCTTCTCCCTGGCTGAACCCCGCTCCCTTCCTAGAGATGGTTGACTTCCCTTGAAATGAAATGCATCTGCAAACTCTTAGCCTGGACTTTATTTCCCGATAGCGGAGGCCGGCGGGCGCGGCGCCGCCTACCTTAGCCACCCAGCTGAACAATGGTGACATCCTACGAGCTCCGGCGCGGCGGCCGGCGGCGATCCCCGGCTCCGGCCGCTCCTCTCCGCCTCTCCCCGCTGCCTC
>WAAD01021044.1:63948-95137 GCA_013389945.1 Fregata magnificens | reverse complement strand
GCCGGGGCGCCCCGCGCCGGGCTGCGGCCGCCCGTCCCCGGGAAGGCGGGAAGGGAGCGGGCTCGCCCTCCGGCAGCGCGCCCGAAAAGGCAGACAACCGCCTGCTACCTCACTGCCTTGCCCTTTTGCGTCATTCAGCGCAAACGGCAGGATTCGCAACTATTAAAAAAAAAAAATTCCCACGCGGTCCGTGTAACTTTCTGGGAATACGCTGGCATCGAAGCCATGCTTCACACTGAAAGATCAAGCAAAAAATCACCTGTTTGAAACCACCGTGAAATGTTACACTTCCAGTCAGGCTCGCCATTCATGTTAGCTAATGGCACTTGACATCACACACTAGCAGCTCTACTTCCAGAAATAAGCTGTTGAAGGAGAGAATGAAAAAATCAGTACAGCACAAGTCAATAGTATGCGTGTTTCCGGCAGGTCAGGGGATGTTACCTGGCACCCAGACAGGAAAGGTGTTCATTCCTGTTGTCACTCCGGCTGGACTGCCTGTGAACACGGACCCCTACTCAGTGGCTGTAGGGCTGCCTGAACAAAACTCATTTTCCTCAGTTTGGAGAAGGGCACAGAACTAGGAAAAAAAGGCTTGGATTTCACAGGAAATAACCCATTGGGCCCAAAACAAAAAGCCCTTCATTTCCCATCACCTCATAGAAACAAAGCGAAGAACTGCATTTGCAAAATCCTAACAGTGAAGCGTAGGGGTCTGTTCTGCACTTCTTCCCAATAAAATTCAGCTGCTGAAAGTTAGATGTTGAAGTGCCAAATTCAGCTCTTCGCTTTGCCCAAAGACACTCTCACCGAGACAGTCACCCCACTGGGAGAGTGTCCCGCATGTGCTTGCACTTGCACACTCAGGGCTGAAGCAATAACCTCCAGGTTTAAAGTCGATGCTGTCCGGCTCATCTGTTATTAAATGTCCACTGGAGCACAAGAGTGATGCCCACGCACGCAGGCTGGGGAGAAGCAGAGCCAATCTCAGCTCACTGAGGCAGAAAAGGGGCTGTTTTGGTCCCTGCCCCAGACTGCGTGATCCTGCAGCCCTGGGTTTGGTTCCCACAAAGCAAACGAGGCAGCCGCCAAGAGAGCTGTACCACCTCCTAACGCTGCGCTGGCGAGCGCAGTAGCACTAGCTGTGTGTGTGATAATGGGCCACAATGGGCTGAGGGGACAACACAAAAGCAGTTCTTCTCAGGTTGTACCTGCGGCATCTGCAGTACCTAAGCATGACACTTCCATCCACTTTCTCCCGAGGAACAGAGTCACAAAACAACAAATCAGAATGCTGATGCAGACAGTAACACCTACCCAGAAAAGGTGGCACAAAACAAAGGATTGCACCAGTGAAGCGTGATGTCTCTGTCGTGGCCAATGTATCGCTGATAGTCCGAGAATGGAGGTATCCGACTATGGTGGATGTGCGAGCTGGTGCATGGCAGCGCATACCCAGTCCTGGCCCACCCTGGCAGCACTGTGGCCCAGCTGAGCTGGTGGTGGTGGGACTGGGGAAATCTGCTGCCACCGGATGTTAGCACTCTCTAGCGAAAGACTAGTTTACCCATCTGTAAAATTAAGTCTTGACCAGTTTCGTTGGCTTGCTCAAAGACACACAGATAATCAGGAGAAGAAATTTGATGCAGGAATTTGAAATCCTTTTCCTGAGCAACATTTGCCAGGGAGCCACAAAATACTAACCAATATGAGCTAATAAACCAGCATGCAACTTACTTACGGTGACCTTCTCATGGTTGGAGAGCCCAAAGCCTGCCTGGACCTGTTTTTTAATCAACTTACAACCTACGCTACAGTTTTGGGAATTAAAACCATAACAAATACATTGCATATTTTCATAAAAGGAGAATAGAGATCCATTTTCTAATAGTTGTACAGGTTCAAGTAGAGGTGATTCACAAGGATGGTGAACAGCTCATTCTGTCATTACAATAGTGGCCATGGGCAGTTTGATTGCATGGATGTTCTTAACCATAGGCCTAATAAATGACTAAATATGACCAACAGTCACTCTGGTGGTGGTGTCTAAAGGTTTATTGGCATGATAGAGGGAAGAAATTTTCACTGCTGCTACTGTTCATGACATATAGAGTATGTACATGAATAAATTACATCTGTTATCAAGGCTTTAAACTAGGCACCTTACAAGAACACCAGAAGTATTACCATTTGAAGTACAGAACTGGGTCTGCTTTTATTTCACAGAGCAACTGAGGCAGAATATTCCTCACTATGTGCTGCTTATAGTTGTACAGTATATCCACTATTTGGTGGTAGCATTAAGGTTGCATTTCTCTAACAATGACTGTGAACAATATTATTTCTAAATAATTATTTCTTCCCTTTCTCTGAGGACATCCTGCCTGCTTGGGAGTTTTTCCAGTTCCCCCTTCCTGACTGGCACCCTTCCACAGTTTTAAACTAACAAAACACACATCTCCTCTCAGTCTGCATTAAACGCTGATGTCAGTCAGGAGATCTGGCTTCTCGCCTTGGCTACATCTTGCTCAAAGATCCATCCCCAGTGTGTTACTTCACACTATTTAGCTTCTAAACCTGTTGCATGCAATTGTTACAGTGATGTTCGTATGATTTTAAATGCACTCTGAAACCTTCTACATGCTTCTACAGGACTGGGAGGAAGAGTGGTCTTGTGGTGAAGACACTGAATTAGGAGATAGAGTAACAGCAAATGAATTCCAACTTCTGCTGTTAATATGACTTTCAGGCATGCTACTTCACCACTCGCTCTGCTTTAGTTCATCTGTTAAATGGAGGTGGTATCTGCCAGCCTTGAAGGAAGACGGAGTGGGCACACTCATTGGCATTTGGGAAACAGCTGGGAGCTAGGCTTAAGTGTTCAGATATAAAAATGTTTGGTAATGCATGAAATTTTTCAGTGTAAATGAAAAGGTCACTGTGTTGCTCACGCTCCAAAAAAAGATAGATTTAGCAATGTAGTAGGAACAATAACTGCATTCATTTTTCAGGATGTTCAACTTTCTAAAAACAGAACCTCTATATTTTTCTATTTTAAGTTCGGCTTGTGCAAATAACTGTCTCTCCAAAAATACTATATACCCATTTTGGGTAAATGGAAAAATTCAGGGCCAGGGAATGACATCTGTATTGCATAAACAGTAAGTAGCACTTGATACCACCTTATCGAAGTGTATGATCTCTTAAAAACCAAAACAAAACCCTCATTCCTATGAACTGTTCTGTGTTATCATGGAAAATATTAGCAAGATATTTGTGGCTGGTTTTAAAATAGTAGCAATTAAAATACTTCAAAGCCACAACTTAAAGCTTACATCGTCAGAAAGATGATTTTTCAGTTTTACAGATGTCCTTCATAAATTTACACATACACAAATACCCCCATCATTTCTCCTCCAACAAAGTGCTCTGTATTACAAGAAACCATTTGGAGGTAGAGAGAGATGTGATATAAGGAAATACGAAGAAGAAAGGAGACTACAGTCAACCTTTTAACTCAAAAGAGAGGTATTTTCTGACTCACTCTCCTCTGATTTCAGCTTTCTTTAGGTTTAATGGCTGTAAATATTTTTGAGAGTCTTCACAGTATGCCACCGCTGAATGAAGTCTCACAAGAAGTTGCATTAAGGGTATAGCCACAACTGTATTATCTGAGAACTGGCCTCTCCTGTTGCTTTTGTGTTAAACCTGGTGGTGGTTTTACAGCAGACCCCATTCCCTTTTGAAGCTTTTTCCTCTGAATTGCACTTAAACATGTTTCGGCAGCTAATCTTCTCATGAATTATCCCTTCTGCCCACATTCACTGTTACAAGTTTCATTTCTGTCTTCTTTCCCCTGTACACAAGAAGGTCTTCGTAAATTCAGTTGAAAAAATGCAAGAAAAGAATATGCCTACCAATAATTACCAGTATCCATTATTTGGCCCTTGTTTAAAAGCACCCACAATTTTTATCTTTTATTACTTAGTTTTCACTGTTCATTAGGATTTCCTTGAGTCTTGTCTCATCCCTTCCCATTCCAAGTAGTAGGCTAGATGGTTTCTCCTCTATCAGAGGAAAAAGATAGAAAGTAACTACTGTGAGAGTATTGTCTGTCATGTGAATTCAAAAGGTAATAATGCTTTGATTCTTAGATACAGCTATATTAAAAGATACCAAAACAAAGGTGTCTATTTAAGGAAACCCCACACATTTATGGTACCTCCATATGATGCAAGATGAGACAAATGGTTCACCTGGATCCACTGACAGAAAACAGTAATGAAATCCTCTGGATTTCATCCTATCCAAAGACTCGATTAAAACTGACTAGCTGACTTCTGAAAAGATACTGTGGTGAAGAGAAAAGTGAGCTTTGTTACTTCTTTTGGCTAAATTATAAGCAAACTCCTTTTTTCTCAATACAAAATAAAATGAAAGATTAATCACAAAACCAAACTACCTTACCAAGCAAGATCTACATCAGCCCCCTGATGAGAGACAACAGCAAGACCTGCCACCTAACCACTGAGTGGCAGTGCCTGTCCCCTTAATGCAAAGTGCATAGGAGCTTACTGCCCTGAGCTGCACATCCACATTAAAGATGAAACCCAGCTCTCACCAAAGAAAATGGGATGACTTTCTTGGTAGTTTCCAGATACTCAGCGGAAACAGAAATGGCAATGTTTTGGGTAATCTTCTTTGTACTGTTAGTGAGTTAAAAGGGCAGACTGAAGCGTTTTGGCTATCTGCTAACCAGTAGCAAATATGAAAAACGCAAGACATTGGGCCAGTGCCCAGAGATAATATGCAATTCACTTTCCGTGTGGCAGAAAGAGAACAATTCCTCACCAATGTGCTGGGCACTGACTCAGCAGTGGAGCCCTTTCCAACCTCTCCCATAGGTTGTAGCTTTTATATGATTGTCTTTTCAGCCACAAAATTTGTAACTGCTAAAATGCTTTGATTCAAGGGACATTTGCATTTTCAGCTCAGGAATGAAAAGCAGCGTTGGTGATGGATTATCTGTCCTCCTCCCTCCCAGCAGTATCCATCCTCTCTCCAACAGATGTCAGAGCATAAGAGGGTCACCATGTGATGAGGCTCATTTGGGATCCTGGACCTCAGCCAGAGGACTGAAGGAAGGAGGGATCTGTGAAGGGAAAGGTGATCCTACACCATGTAGGAGAGAAGCACAGAGCCCAAGAGTCATGTTGCTCAGCAGACAATGGAATTAAGTCCTCCTTGGGCAAGTGCTGTCCTGCAGGCAAGGTTAGATCAACTAGAGTGAGGTCATGAGAGTATTAGATGATAAAATGCATCATGAGGTTCAAGTAGCTTTCCTAGTTGCTACCATTATCTTAAGATTCTTCCCTGTGGGTCTGTTCTGGACAACAAAGTGTTCAGACATTCTTTTTTCCTTGGAAAAGGTCTGTCTAGAGAAAATTGATTGTTTTCTTATGCCGTTAGGCAGTTCTGGGTGATAGCAGATGCTGAGCTGACCAGTCAGATATCTTGAATGGATCATCTCTTAGCATTTGATTCAGAAAGTACAGAGTAGAAAGGTTTTGGTGAAGTCCTTAATCAAACAAGGGACTGGAGAAAATACTACTCATGGAATGTAGAACCCATCATCCCGTAAGGGACCTTTCTTTGCATGAGGATGAATGTTACAGAGAATCTAAAACCAGAGAAAAGTAGCTTTACCTTCAACATCTGAACTTGGCTACAGGAGGAGAAGCTGATAAGAGGACACTTTTAGATGTACAGTATCTGACCAACAAAGATGATGCATGCCAAAGGTGCCCACAAAATCCAGGTACAGCGGGAAAGCAGCATTACAGAGAAAGAAAGAGAGGTAACCAAGGCTATACATAATCAGTGTAACAATAAACACAATCTAACTTTAGGGTCCTAGTGCCCATTCATAAACATTAAGGCCATTCGATGCAAAACATTTATCTGGACTGAAATCATCCTGCCACTTCAAACACTTTCAAAAACATTGACGAGTAAACTTTGGATTGGCAAGCTTTATGCTGGATTGAGTATTTTTTGTCTTCCAACAGACAGCAAAAAAAAAAGCTTAAAGCTATTAGGAACTTTGCCATGGGTTCTGACTAATTCCCCTCAAGCATGATCATATGTCTGCGTTTGACCAAGATCAAGTGTGCACTGCTGAGTGATCCAGTTGTGATCAACCAATCAGATCTCTATAAATGAGCAAAAAAACCACAGCCTGAATCTGCAGATAAGTCCAGGCAGACTTGCAAAGAGATCACTTCGATCTGAATAGTTGGATGCAAGAAACCCACAAGGACAATGTGGCAAATGAGCAACAGCAGAAACTCAGTGCATAGCGGGGAATTGCCACACAGAGACATCAGAGGTTCCACGCATTTATTCTGTTTTGCGACAGAGGGTTCCCTGGCAGCTGTGAAACCGGAGCAGGAAGAGTGGAGTACAAGCATAGCCAACTGGCAAACTGCAGAAGCAGATTACAGAGCTCAAAACAAATGGGGATGCTCCCAGTGTGCAGTGACAAAGACATAGGTCGAGCCCTTGAGCTCATAAACTAGGTCTTGACTGTGGTTGAAACAGTTGGGAAACCTCCTGGTTTTCTCCCTGCAGGGCAATATTTCTTGGCCTTCCCAGTGTCACCAAGCTGAGGGACAACTAGCTGAGCTCTCCAGGCTACTGAGGCAGCTCTGGAGGAGAGAGCAGCAGCAGCCGCCACAGGGATGACACACACCTGCACACACACTCTGACACAACTGGATAAACCACAAAATATTAATGATTCAAAACTGCTTATTTTAAAAATCCCCCTGACAATGGGATGTGAAGGTTGTGACAGTTAAATGGGGATTAATGTCCACTGGCACTAGATACGTGGCCATGGAAGGACTTTGCACCCTTTTCCTCCAGCCTCCCACTGCTTCCTTGCAGCAAGCGCTGAAGGTTCTCAGGAGAAAAAAAACCTCTCAAAGTTTACGAAGTATTTTCTGAAATGCAATTAATTAAAGGTTATACTTAAAGTGTTCCTTGATCGTGAAATTTATATGGTTAACCCAAGTTACTCAGATGGGAAGAAAGACACTTCATTTGAAAATATGTCTCATTTCCTTTGTGGAGAAGCGCTACCTCACACTGGAAAAAAGAATTAAATACTAAGCACTTCTACTTCCAATAATGGATAAGTTACGTAGTAAAAAAAAGTCTAGAAAGTGCTGAGGAAAACCAGGCTATGAACAGAAAATGACAACTCTCACTTGACTGGTTAAAATCAAAACATAATTATAAAATTTATTGATTCCCCATGTGCTATGAGAGATACATATACTATGAATGCCTATTTCCATTACATGGGATTTCATGTTGGTTAAGATGTCCATATTCACTTTATCCTATTAGAACACTTTAGTAATGAATAATATAAAATAAGCAATTTTGTATGCATAATTTTACGGAGTTATAGCCTAGTTCTTTGTTCACATAATTAACTATAAACACAAAAATAGTCCCACTGCCCTAACCATATTATTTTGTGTACCTCAGTAGGAGACTAGGAAAGCATAGAGTTCCACAGTATGGAGAGCCATGAAAAGTAGCCAGTCTTCTTCGTTCTCCACAACTTAATAACTTAATAAATATATTTCTAACAGCATTCATATATGTAAAAAGCATAATCATTTCTCACAGCTGAATTCAGCCGCAATCCCCATAGACAGTACACAGATTCTACTGGACTTTTACTGTAGCTCAGATACTCTAAAGCAACATCCATTTCAGTAAACTGAAAAAAAGCAACAGTTAGAATAAAAAATAAAGTGTTAACCATTCCACCCCCAACCCATAATATTCTTGGTTTTGCTGGAAAGAGCTTAACAATAAAAACTATCAGTGCAGGTTTATCTCTCTGCAGGTATAGGGTCCAGAACTTAACGACAGTCAATGCAGCTATATTGCAATTTACATACGATGAGAATGTGGGTGTAAAAGCTATTCATTTGAGAAGGATCCTATCCTGCCCCCACTAAAGTCACAGACCAAGTTGCTACTATATCCTTACGCATCTTAAACTTAGATAACAAAAAGAGGAAACAAATACCGTATTGTCCTGTTCTCTTCCAGAATCAAGCTGAAGAAATTTTAATTTCTGCCACGTTGCCCTCATATCATAAACCTCCCTGCTCCAGTGCTCTTGGATGAAATCCCGGTGGGAGAACTGCAGCAGCCTGTGGAGAACTCAGCAGCCCCTTGCAGCCGATTAAGAGGTGCACTCAGCAACCCACCCGGCCCTCGCTCCGCACCGCTTCTCATCACCAGCCTTTCATTTGATTACAAGCTGCAGCACAGTCCTTCCCTAGATGTTTCCTGTGTAATGTGGAATTGAGAATACCACTGGAACCTACTAATACAATAATTTGCATGTACGGTAATTTTGTATAGTGCTTATAAATCTGCCTTTTTATTAAATTATCTGCCTTTTTTATTTTGCCATGTTGTGCTGTTGATTATATTCCTTCTCAGCTGTCTTGAAAGTGGACGATTTTATCAGCAATGTTCCCTCGCACACACTTTTAACTTACTGTTTCTTATCTCTCTCCTTCCTACTCTTTTCTCAGGGCTTATTAACCCATCGAGTATATCTTTGGCAATGATGTGGACTCTTTTGCTCTTGTGATTTTATATATTTTTGGCTAAGTCATACTGTCTTTCAATTACAGCAAAAGCCACAAAATGGCAATAAACCATCTTTAAAACCAAGACTCAAACACTGTCTCTACTGATCTGAAAAAACACCTTCCCCACGACTCAGTTAGCTTTCCATTCAGAAGTTTGCAGCTCCTGGTTTCATTACAAACAACACTCCATATTTAGTTATTTTAAGCCAATTCCATTTGACTCCTAAAAACACGCTGGAAAACGTTTGTGAAATGTAACACACAATACAGAGACTTTTAAAATACAGCAATAGGATTTGTCCTTATGGCTCTTTTATGGTTTTGATAAAGCTGCATCGCTTCGAAGGGCTCAGGATATGTTACTGTAAGACACCACTGCACATTTCGGCCACATGTGCTGACTGTGCTTCCGCTCCTCTGCCAGAACAATGGAAGCCTTTGCATGCTGAGTCAGCTATCCTACAACCAGGGATCCACGCAGACTGTCCCTACAGGTTTCTTTAACCATGTCTTATCACTGAGAATGCTAGATAGCTGCCTCATTTCATGTAAGACTCTCGGAGTAGGTAAAATTTCGGAAATGTGTACATATTTTCAGGAATAAAGCCCAAAATATTATTTGACGCATGGTACACTACAGAAATAAATAAATAAATAAGTAAATTTACAGAAAATAATCAAGGACCAATTACTGCCATTTCCTCCCTCCTGGGTATTTCCATACCAACAGGGAATTCTGGCATTCCAGAAGAAACCTGCAGACAGCTGGATGTATGGGCTGGACAGCTGAACTCTTCACTCAGATGATCTGGTAATTTCAGATACCACTGCAACTTGTGACTCTGAGCTCACATATTTGAATGTGTTCACAGGCACAAAGCCCCAAATAAGTGAACCTCATCTGAGCAGGGTCTTTTACCCCAGGATGTAATAAATTCTCAAGTCTCCTGTTGGTTTCAATCATAATTTATGAGTAGAATGTAGGCGAGCTTTAATTCATTTTCCCAGTTTGTTTCTAACACGCAAAAATCTGTAATATGCAGCCAAACAGCAAGAGCTAAAAAAAAAAAAAAAAAAAAAAAAATCAAGTATTACATTCTCTCATTGTAGATCCATAATATCATCCCCATATACGTGCTTTGATTTCACTCACAATCCAGCTGGGACTGAACTCCAGTTGAGACTACCTCAGGACTAATCCAGGTACAGTTGAGCTGTCTCAAGCTGCCTCAAGGCTTCTAGAACAGACTGACATGCCTGTGCATGTGTGTGTGTGTGTGTGCAAAAGTCAGGTCACTGAGGGTTATCTGCATAAGGAAAATTTGTCATATACGTAGTTTTTATATGGCTTGTTGGAAGTGCGCAGTCTCAAGTTGCATGAAGTGATTTATCCCGAGACCATAACAGTTTGTATTTTGTAACTTTGACAAGAAATGTACCTACCAACCAGCAACCTATGTTTTGTTTGTTTGAGGTTCCTGGGAACTTTTCTGACTCTTCCAGTCGTTGCTTGCATATTGATAGTCTATTAAAACACAAAAACTGAAACAGAGGGGGGGAAAAAAAAAGACTTCATTTTATAGAAAAACTTGAAGCATGCCTTCTGCAGTACACAACCTACTTGTAGAGCGCCCACTGAAAACCTCCCGGCAAAAAGGAAGCCTGCATACAACCAATGCATGCACTCTGAGGTTTATTGTCCTCTGGATGTAAAACTTGTTCATTATGGAGTTAATAACATACATGCAAAGAATAGTCTGAAGTCCCGCAAGTTTATAGAAGAGAAACTTTGGTCCTGATGCAGATAGAAGCATATTTTATTTAACTCAAAACATGACTGAGAGCTAACATTTTCACATCTATCAGATATACTGCTGAGGGGAACTGAGACATCCCAGAACATCAGCTGATGCCAAACACTAACCTCAGTTAAGGAAGTGTCTTTTTTTGTGAATTTTAATACCTAAGAATAAACTCCAGGAACACTAGTATTTCAGTTCTAGACACAGCACCTTTACTTACTGTTGGTTCTTGTGCTAGCTCACTGCATAGTAAAATATCAACTCGTTACAATACTTTTACAGGCATTTACTGTCAACAAAAAAAACCACAAGGAGAACCAAAACAGAACTTCAAAAGTACAATTTGGAAAAAAAAAGTAAAGAATTTCAGTACCATCATTCCCATTTATCAAAAGCCCACCAGGGTCTTTAATTGATTTCAACCAGTCTTAGATTAAGCTTTCAGTATCTCTAAGATAAGGTGAGGAATTCCCCTGCTGGTGGAAAGCAACAGCAGTAGAGGTGAAAACTGTCACAGCTGTCGCAGTATCTTACATTTGCTCCGGACAGCCACTAAGTGGCACTTAACCACCTCATCTTAAACCATGGTGAATCTGCAAACTGTTGTGAAGGGAGTGGGGGGCGGGGGAAAGAGTTACGCACTCTGGGGACTAATTCCTTTTAAGAACAATGAAGTTCGTTTCCTGCAATTAGAGAAACTTTCTAAGGGCCTGACTATGTATGAAAATGTTACTGGCAGAAATGCTGTACGGTGCTCCGTGGAAGCAGAAATACCACACAGAGCTCCGCAGAACCAACTGCTTTCTCTCCTAAACCCTGGTCCTGCTTTGGGAATCAGAGTGCCTCGTTCCAGTAGATCATTACCCACTATTGTGCCATATTGAATATGCACTTAAACCAGGAAAATGAAAGTGCCTCATCGCTGCAGGACTGCAGGTCAAACTAAAGCGGCCCTAATGTCTTAACATAACTTCTAGAAATGCCTCTGAGTTCAGTTTCAGGTAGAGATCTCTGCAGGGACCAACACTATGTGATACACATTAGAACGGGGTTTCAGTAGTCAGCAGAGAATCAAAAGTGATGAATGGAAGCTTTGCTCTTCTTAAAACTTTAGTACATTATTGCTTCCTAGACATATGCCATACTTTCATTTGCATTTTTAATCAAAGAAACCCAATTTTCCTAATAGTGGTGTTGAACCAACTATGTTAATCATCCTGAATATGTTAATGCATTATAGTTACCATTTTTCTTTTTATCTCATTTTAAAAGTGCTTCTGTTTCATTAAAAATCTTTCTAAATGAATTAACTACAGAAACTGGAAACCATTTTTTCCTATACGAACAACATAACTGTCATTGGAAAAAATCTGAAGATAAAACCAAGCAGAATAATATATTAGGTATTTTCGGTGCTAACTAAGCAAGTACCTACAAGCACGTTCAATGCCATTACTGCACGCATTTCTGTTGTCTTCAATGGAACTAGCCTGAACTTAAAGTGCATACAGGTTTTCAGCATCAAAGACTCAAAAGTAAGATTTATGTACAATTTGCTTTTTAGACTCTCAAAGAAACATCTCTATTTCAGTTAGCCAGAGGTTTAGATGTAAAATACATCATCAGATATTAGCTGCAAGCTCTATTTTTCACCTTTGTGCTGAATGTGGCCTCCGGAAATCTGAAATTAAGAGTTATGAATTTCATCTTTTATTCTCTCTTCATGTGAAAGTTCATTATGTTATAATTAGACACACAGCGTACAAGCAACAAAGCAACTCAACAAGCCACAGTACATCACAATTACTAGGAATACAATTTTTAAGTGCATTCTGCATGTGTGAAACTAGTTTTGTGGGATTTTTTAAAGGCTGCAACAAAGCTTGCAAATGAAAACCATTCAATCAGTTATGTAGAAGGATCAAACTTAACCCAATGCAAGAGGAATCACCAGCAGTGAAGCTGGTTTTATGACCAGCAATAGATCTCAATCACTGTCACTCTGGGAAAAGTGGGGGGAGGGTGGGAAAGAAAGGAGAAGTCCACAACCAGCAGTTTCATACAAAGGACAAACCAAGTATAAACTGGCATTATCCACTCAATCCTTCTATCAGATCCTCGATGATCAACCTTTAGGTCAGACACACATATCCATTTAAGCCTGTATTTGTCCAGTCACACAAATCATTCTTTAGGAAAATATTTCCCACAGCCCTTCCCATAACTTGATGTCCACAGAGAGGGTAAAAAAACAGAAATATAGAACAACTGTGTCTACACCGGGCAAGGGAAAGCACTGATTTTACGACAGTGATTTGTTACCGTTACTCACTTTGACATATAGCAGGATGGGAGATTGTGCTGCTAAAATAAATACAGCGGTTATATATGCCTCCTCTGCTTTGGTTTTCTGCTCCACTACAGCCAAAGAGCCCACATCTGATGACCTTGCGGGCACATCATAAATGTCAGCCCAATGCAGGCAAAACTCTAAATGAAAAGCCGATTGCATGGAAAAATAAGGAGCTATTTCAGGAAGGTGATTTACTCAATATCATAATTTATGAATTGGCATCTTCATATTTTAATGTGGATGGCTTGAATTTGTCCGTTAGGGCCATTTCAGTATCTGAAAAAAAGAAAATACAATTGCCTGAACATGAACGTCCATGTTTAAGTAGCTCCAAGTGAGCTAAAGCCCAAGCTTTTCAGAGAAACTTCTGAAGCAGAGAAAATAGAAAGGTTTTGTTTTTACTAGTCTTGTGGAAAGATCACTGATGTAGGACCCAGTCCTACAATCCGATTCATGCTAGAACCACTCTTGAGTCTGTCTGGAGAGATTGTACTAACTTACATGGCAGATATGGCCTCTGTTTATTCATATATTTGACAAAAGCTATCTTCCCACATGTTTAAAAACAGATTGTATATGCTTTGAATGTTCTCTTTCACCAACTAAAATACACTGTCCTCAATATGTTATTGTACTGTGTGCCACAAAACCTGACACTGTATTAGGTAAGACTGATTTTTTTATAAAAACTGTTCTGTTTCAGAGCAGGTTTTTTTTCCCCTCTAAAATATACTTTCTGGCTTTAAATTGCATACAACTATCACTGCACCGTATACCCACAAAATTAATTTAAAAACATCACAACTGTGCATACTTTATATTCCTTAAGATCATTAATTAATTAAATAAAAAATAAAACCCATCTACTGAATCTAGATTAGACTTTCTGACTTGTGTTTGGAGGTCAATAAGGCAGCATTCTTCCAAACGTCCTCTAGTCTTAAATTAACTTCAGCAAGCCACGGCAGTGGGAAACTGCAGGAAATACATTGGAGTTCCTTTACCATTATTTATTCCTCTTTGTAATATCGTACATTCAGCTTAATATTCAATGTTGCTATAAATCAAACAGTATTTTCGGAACTCTTAATTCTGTATATGCAACCTGGGTTTCTAGACTCATTCTCCTTCTTGCTCAGAACTTTTGCACAGGCACAACTCATACTTTTTTTTTTATTTGCCCAGAATTTTCTGCTGTCTGTGAGTTGGTTTGAAGCTGTAGGTCTGGCTAGGCTGCAAGGCCATGAGGAGACCCATTCACTTACTTTGTGCATATTGCCTCCAACACCTTTGGAGAAGGCAGGCTTTACTACACTACAACAGTAAGGTGAGCTGGATAACTTTGCTGTTGCCTATTTTGTTATTGTTACCGCTTGTGAAGCTGGGGAATGTAACGTGTTTAGTGCTGCGGTAACACATGGATAAACATAGCCTCTCAACTGAAGACCTACATTGTACTTTGAGAACTGTGTGGATTTAACAAATTCTCAAATTTTCCCACTCATCTTCCACACTAAGTTATCTTCAAGCTTTTCAATCAAATCTGAAGACTACAGCATCACCAAACTCTTGCAAAGTTTAGGAAGCTGGTCACAGAGGGTTAACTTATTTCTCAGTGAGGGTGTTGCTCAGCAAAACAGAAATACATTATTCCAGCTGAGAAAATGAAATAAATAAAGCACAGGTGAGTACCAGAAAGTTAGTGCCAGAGTGAGGTTGAAGCCACAAAAATGAAGAAACTGTCACATGACAGTATTTCACAACACATTCAATCCCTCAGGGGCAGGTTCACTAGTAATTGTAAGACAATTAGGTGTAAATCATGGAAATGTACTAAAAGCCTTCCATTCCCATACCATAACAGCAGCAGACACAAGACTGTAAGAAGATATTTACCAGCACGCAGATTGTTCCCATGCTGTTTATGTCTTCTTAGAGCAAGGCTACTCCACCTTTGGACTCACTGGGCAGGTACACAGTGATTTCTTCTCACACAACGCTACCAGGACAGACTTCAAAGTCTGTGACACTTTGTACAGAGGCCAAGTAAGCTTGCAACTCTCCATCCTCACAGCCCTACTTTTAGGATCTATGTCACCATACAAAGAAACAACATCAGGTTTCCTGCTGCACAGCCCAATCCCTTTGGGGTACCTCTGGTGCTGCACTCTACTTCCACCATCTGCTTGTGAAAGTACCAGGAAAAATTTGTCCCAAATTACCTTATATTCTCACTTTAATTTCCAAATTTCTGTCAACTTGGAATTTGACAAAACACCTAAGGTAATCTAGCGAGGTGCAGAGTTGGTTTGGAGCAGAATACAATTCAATTTTTTTACCTTAGCCCCTAAAGCAGCTCATCACCGAGGTGGACAAACATCAATGCCAGCACAAGGGAAAACACTGAGAATGTACATCAAGGGATGGATCAGAAGAGAAAAGAATAACAGAATTGCCTCTTTTGACAGAGGACAGCTATTACATCTCCTCACTGTATCATCAGATATGACACTTGAACTAAAATCCCATGGTAGTTTAAGACTGACTGAATCGGGGATCTGAGGTCTAGCCTTCTCTCTGCTCTAGATAGTGTGGCCTTGCTTCTACCTGACTGTCACAAAGGTGCTCATGAAACTGTTCTGTGACCAGGTTAGGATGCTAATTTAATTGCAACTGTATCACTTTTCCTTTTGGAATGTTTAAATTGCTCTGAACTGCCTCACTGAGTGATACCACAGTGTAATACAAGAGTAGGGGAAACAGTGGCAATGTGCAAGTTAGCAACCAAGGGAGTGCAAGGCCACCAAAAGCTGCACTCAGACTAGGTTAAGATGTTAAGAGCGAGCTTCTCTTTGGAGATATGTAAGGAAGCTCTTCTCTATGCTAAGAGGAAGTTTCTGAAGGAAACTCTACTGTTACTCTGGAGGATGCTTGGATATTATAGCTCCAATTACCTGTACTGGACTTCATAGGCCACAAGCATCAGACCTTGTAAGACAAAAGGAATGGTTAGCAGTCAGATGAGAAGCCATCACAAATCCACTAATTATGTTTTAGCCTCCATTCCACTGTTTTGTATTTCTGCTACAAACCCCAACAGAAGAAGTGAAGGAACAATAAAAAATCTTGGCATGAACTCTGGCTCTAAAATGAAGTGCACATGACAGCACAAGTAACACACAGCTACTTTCAATATTATTTATGTTGAAAAATACGCTAACAATGTCATCTGATACAGAATACTGTTGAAGTCACAGTAAGTTCTTATTAGTCATTCTGTAGCAGAAATTTCTGTATGATTTAGGAGATTGAAGAAATCAAAAGAAAATATAATGTTTTATGTTGCTGCCGCGGTAAGAGTGGGAACAGGCATCTCTTTTTACAAACCATGCGATTAATTTCATCTTCCTTGATAAGACATTATATCTGACTTTAAGTCAGGAAACGGCACTGGTATTGCAGAAATTACTTCCTCCGTGTGGCAATCACACATGAGGTTAAAGGAAATCACCCAATATTTCGTATAAAATGAGGGTGAACACAGGTGCACTTAGCTGAGCCAGGATGTCACAAAGTCACTCTAGGGTCTGACAAGAGCCCCATAAAGGCGTGGGATAATCCTGCTAGGGACAGGGTCATCGGCCACTAAAGCCCCCTGAAAGAAGAGTTCACATACATGAATCCTTTGAACAGATCCCAGGATAGAGCTGCTGTAGTCACAGTTAGTTATGCTCTAGGCTCAGGATGAGCATAAAGCCTGTTTAATTGTGAGAGTGTCCAAAGCACAGCTGGCTGTTTGCATTACATAGGACACTGTATTAAGATTTACACGCTAAACTTTGACCTACTTTGTATACCGGACTATGTATGTGCACAAATATGTATTTGCTTTTTCCTTTGTTCTGTTGGATTTTTTTCCTTCTGTTTTTTTACATTAATTCCTCCAGTTAGCATTTGGGAGACAGGAGAGACTTCCTAAACCAAAAAGTAGTGCTAGCAGTTTGCAATTACGTAGATTCCATCAAAAAAACCAAAGGTGCATATGAATAGGAGGCAAAACCCAGCCAAATTAAGCTCTCAGTTGCACTGAAACAAGTCCAGTTACCTAATTTTGTTTCAGTGTTTTATGCTTTCTGCAAAAGAACCACGTTTAAATCTCCCTAGACTCATGGAGCAGTAAAATACAGTAGAAAAAGATCACCTCTATATTTAAAATTATCTTGCCTGAATTCTTTTAAGAAAGGGAAATGGTGCTATTAAAAATGAGATACTTAGTGAGGCCATAACTTAAGAGTCTAATGTAAAAACAAGTTGTGTAAGAATCCTCAGTCACGAAGCTAAGCCTCACAACAACTGCTTTGGAGTTCACTGGGCCTCTGCCATTCCTTTTATAGACGAATAATGTGAAGTTCACTCACAACATCAGCTCTGTGCAGCCTCACAGAGAGCTAAGTGTTGATTATCTGAAATCAGCTTCTCCAGCACATAATCAGATCACAAACATGTAACAAAGAGTACTGCATTCCAGGTAATACAGCATGATCTACTTAAGTCCATAAGCTATTGTAACTCATGAAAGTAGGTGAAGGTTGTTTAAAAACATAGTAAATGTTAAAGCAATTGGTGGACCAAAAAAATGAAGAGCTCTGACAAAAGGAGAGATCACTGTTGAAACCAAACAGCTCAACAACAGGGCAAGTGCTACATTTTAAAAAGTGCCTCAGTGTAAGGAGATGGGGCTTATCTGTGTCTGCTACAGGGCAGATTTGGCACAAGCAAAGTCAATGAGCAGGCTCAGGTCTCAAGCAGGTGTCCCAGTCTGCTGCAACCACACGGGCACTGCAACTCTCATGGCAACTTGCCTGCAGCTGCCAGAAGCCCAGTTCCTGGGCCAAAAGCTGTCCCTGATTTATGACACTACAGAATGAAGATTTAGAAGAAGCAAGCAAACTTGTGCATGTCTTGTGCAGCTGTGATCCTGCTTAAATCATGAGCAATATTTCTCTATAAAATAGAAAAGAACAGTTCTATCCAGTGTTTTGCCATTATAGCATTAACAGCTCCGGTAAACACAAGCATATATTACAGGCTCTTATGACAATTTGTGTCCAGACTCTTGGAAAAAAAAAAAAAAAAAGAACTAAACCCTTTCAAAATCTGAACTGAAGTTTTTACATTTCTTCACACTCTAGTTCTGCATCGGTCATTGATAATGTCAGAAAAATATTTCTCCTTACAAGACATCAGGCTCAAGCTTCTAGGCTCTCCCTCAAATCCTCTAAACCTCCAGTTCATATCACAGAAAGAAAAAAGGAGAAACTTTCAAACGTTCCGAGCATCTGCTAAAAAAAGGTGACAGTGCTGTCTGCTGACTTTTACTCTGCACACAGGAATTTATTTTACCCTGTGATCAGGAAGAACAGGTGGATGAGGCACTCTACAGAGAGCTAGAAGTAACTTCACATTCACAGACCCTGGTCCTGATGGGGGACCTCAGCCACCCAAGTATCTGCTGGAGGAATAACACAGCAGGGCATAATCAATCCAGCAAGTTCCCAGGGAGCATTGATGACAACTTGCCAACCCAAGTGACAGAGGAGGTGATGAGGAGAGGTGCTCTGCTGGACCTCACACTTACCAACATGGAAGGGCTCATTGGAGATATGAAGGTCAAAGGCAGCCTTGGCTGCAGTGACCATGAGATGGTGGAGTTCAGGATCCTGAGAAGCAGGGCAAAAAGCAACATCACAACCCTGGACTTCAGAAGAGCAGATTTTGGCCTCTTCAGGGATCTACTTGAAAAAGTACCATGGAATAAAGGCCCTGGAGGGAAGAGGGTCCAAGAAAGCTGGTTGTTATTCAAAGACCACCTCCTTCAAGCTCAAGAGCAGTCCATCCAAATGACCAAGAAGTCAGGTAAAAACGCCTGCATGGATGAACAAGGAGCTCCTGACAAAACTCAAACATAAAAATGGAGAATACAGAGGGTGGAAGCAGGGACAGGTAACCTGAGAGGAATATATAGACACTGTCCGAGCATGCAGAGACATGGTTAGAAAAGCCAAAGCCCACGTGGAGCTGAATCTGGCAAGGGATGTCAAAGGCAACAAGAAAGGCTTCTATAGCTACACAGGTGACAAAAGGAAGACTAGGGAAAACGTGGGCCTGCTGCTGAACAGAACACAGGACATGGCTGAGGTACTGAATGCCCTCTTTGACTCAGACTTCTGTGAAACCATTAAGTTTAGAACTGTTATTGTTTATTTACAATAAATATAAAAGTTTAATAAAGGACAGTACAACCAACTAGTGACCAGTATTCCATTTGCCAACGAAAACATCTATCAAACAAGATTAAACATACCTAAGTAAAACAAATCATTTGATACACCAAAGAAAGATCAACATAATGGCATGTGGAATCACTTTTCCAAACTGAAAATAAGAACAGAAATTACTCTTCCACTGTAATGTTTTGGATACTTTGTATCTGCTGGAGAGGAATATCCTTGTAACAGTATGCCATTAGCTTCTCATTATCTATGTCCTTCATTCCTCGGAATGAATGACGCGCTAAAGCAAGGCGTCCTACAGAAGGAGAGCAGTGCTGTGTTTATGGAGAATGAGCTCATGAAGGAAACAGCATACCTCACCTGTGGTTCCAAACACTTTTGAACTACCACATCTCAAGTGTAGGACAAAAACACCAATAATTTTTAATGTATATAGTTTTCAACAACAACAATGATGTCAATAGTATCACATTTCTGTAGAATGTAAGCAAATGTCAGACCAGAGGCCGCTGGGAAGGTACATAGGCTGGTAGTATGTATGTTTTCATTTAAGCCATTGCACTCCTACAGTACCCAAGCACTCCGGCCAAGCTGTTCAACAAGGCTGTGTTCTCATGATGAAGGTACTATAGTGCCAGCACAGATTTACCGGAGAGTTAATTTTTCCTCAGCTTCCACCACCATTACTCAACATTGTATGCATAATCCCTATTTATGACCTATCAGTAGTCTTCATAAGCTCCCTGCTTATATATATACATAACTGAATAATTGAAGGCAATATAATTGAATCCAGCTCCATTCCTGAGCACCTACAAAGAATATGCATTAATGCTTCAGCCCCACCCTCAGGCAGAAATTCCTCAATCACAAGGCCCCATCAGAACCTCCACCGAATGAGGGTGAAGGGATAAGAAACTCCACTACCTGTAACTAGTGGAAACTTACTGAGGTTATAGATGAAGAAGGAAGGAAGGCTCCAGATCTCATATCCAACAGATCTGCCTAGAAAGGTAACTCTAATCCATAAGAGAAGCTCTTCCTAGGCAGTGTAAACCTGTCCTTTTAGTACTAAGTGGAGTGGAATGATCTCTATATGCACGTGCTTGTTTTCAAGTAATGTGCCAAAGAGCAGTTTGCCAGGAAAGCTTCTCTCATCCTTCCCTACTTACTGCTATACCAGCAGGGAAAGTGAGCCATGTACTGCCATGATGATGCAATGGAAATAATTATACAAGACCCTACAGAGTGAAGACAAAGACCACACTAAGGCACTGCCTTTTCTTTCACTTCTAAAGAGGACCAGAACAAATAATTCCTTGCAAAGAATCCTGGTATTATTTAGTATTAACTACCTGTCTACTGATTTCTTCTCTAAAGTGGACATGTTGGTAATGGAGCAACAATGAACCTAACAGCCCTGTATTCCTATCCAGGAAAAACCTTGCGTGTGTTCCCACACCCCCTTCAATTCTAGATTTTAGCTAAATATTACCCAGCAAAAAATCTCCCATTAACAAAATGATTTCATATTAAACAGTAAGATAGTCCCTCACTAATCAAGTATATGTTCTCGCTCAATTTGTATATATAAAGAACTACAGTTAATGGACTGCAGTCTATCTGCAATGCGGATGCTAAAAGCCTGACCATTCCTGGTATTCTGTACTTTCTACCACCTCCAGTGCTACTCCTCTGTCTGCATGAAGTTCAAGTTTCTTGTCCTCCTCTTCAAAGGCCTTCACTGTTTAGTCTTCTACTCACCTGCTTTTGTCTTAACATACTAATCTTCCCAGTCCACCTCTCCCACAGACATCCTTCTGCCCTCTTTTATTCTACTTATCCTAAGGTGGGGATTTACTCAGAACTTACTTGCAAAGCCACAAAGTACCTTCTACTTCAAATCCTCACTGAGACCTGACCTAATCTGAGAACTTCCTGTCAAATATAGCCCTACTACAGGTTTATCTATACAGATACAAAGAACTGTGGCTCTTGCAGTTTACAATGTTGTTGTAATTAGTAACTGACTGGGTTTTTTCAAATAAAAATATATGAAGTGCAATTATCACAAAAGTTTGGATGTCCAAGATTGCTGGGTAAAGACTTGTTATGAACACGTAAACTCTGTGACTAAACCTATCTGGACTACTGTGTCTCTTTTACAGAGCTGAAGCAAATAGAAAAAGGAGTCCTCAGAATCAAGAGTGCACAGGAGTCTGCTGAGTCACACAGGCTGCAAAGGTCCAATTTCTAAAATTTGTTTCTTCTCAAGTTGAACATAAGCTGCAGCAACATAGTGCTAAATTCTTCATCCCAACTCACTCGCTTTTAACAAACAGTTCCCTCAATTTGCAACAAAGGTATACAGTACACTCCTATGCTTTCAAGTTGGGTATCTGCAAAACAGGTAACATCGGTTCACTCCTCTTGATAAATACACAAACACCAATTAGCTAAATTCAGGGCAGAGTAACATCACCCTATAAAGCATAAGGGACTTAAAAGGTAGATTAATCAAAAATTACACTGAATTTAAGCAAAACAGGCAGGGCTTCACTTTAGAAGATAAGAACACTTGAGATTTCCATTATTCTTTTGTTAAAACATAGGTCCACAAATGCTGATTAGATGTCTACCTCCTAATTAGGAACCTAACCTGCAAAAAAGTCAAGAGAAACAACCCTTGCAATCAAGGCAAGCTAAGAGACCACGTGGAGGGTAGTTTTTGAAAGGACAGATAGCTGCGTGAATATGGGGCTAGGTAGTTAAAATAGACATCCAAAAATTCTGGGTGTTGTCTCCAAAAACATGTAGACACAGCTGCAAATTTAACGAAAGACTTATTTTGCTCTCTTTCATTTCAAACATGTCTAGGAATTTGATCAAACATGAGGAAAAAGTACTTCAATCTTTTGTTGCAAAAGAAAATGCAAAAGAAAATGTACTGGAGGTGATCACTGCTGTGTACTCACCATAACCCTGTGAAATCACAAGCAAAGATAAGCGCATAAGCAAACTGCAAAATGTATTTACCAACTTCTATTCAATGCCAAGTTCTGAAACATCTATTTGTTATTTTTGCTCCCTTACATACATAAATTTGGTATTCTACATTTTAACTTGACAGGATTTCTCACTTGAATGCTTATGATTTACAACATATTTGCCTTCTAATTTACAGAACTGCCTTTTTATCTGGGGGGATTTAACTAAAGCTGTTTCCATATGTTTTGAGCTCTAAGCTTGAGACCATGGATTTGGAACTGTACAATGTTTTGCTATTGGGCAGGCTGGCATAAGTCCCATGTGCGGTGTATATTCACATAATACCTCCAAGGTGCTTCAGCAGGACACCTCCTATGATTCAAGCAAGCAGCATGTAGCAAGATGCTCTTTTCCAACATTACAACTAGAGTCTACACTCAAGAGGTGAAGGATATGTCACTGTTTTGTCCTCAGTAGATAACAACAGCTTTGTGCCAAATCCTACTCACCTTACTCATTCACGAGAGTTATTGTCTCACATTACTCTCAAACAAAAGAAGAGATTGACTACTTTTAATGCTTCCACCTTTTCAGCAAGGACACAGCTTGCTCCTAGGAAATGCAGACTGAGCCAAATCTCACCCACAGTGTGAGACACGCACACCCAACTCCTGTCTCAGGCCATGCAATAGCGAGCCTGCATGTCAGAGTCGCAGCACTGCACTGTGGCCACTCTCCCATTCTCCAATACCACCTGCCAGGCTCTGTGGATTACAGAGCTAGGAAGAGGTTTCCACAGTGTCCTGTGGTTGGAGGTATGCTACATATGGAGGCTCCACCCTACCCCCTCCTCCTTCTGAGAAAGGAGGAGTCTCTATTTCACAGTCACATAGGTCTCAACTCAGGAAAATAGAAATTTGAGAGGTCCGACCGTAGGATTAGATAAAGTTCACAGTGACTCAAGGGTGAAATCCTAGCCCTAGTGACATCAACAGAAAAACTCTCACTGAGTTGAGGGCCAAGATTTCAGCCCATATCCCAAACTAAAGTGTTTTTTAAGCAGATGAAATTCAGGCTCTGATCCTATAGGAGATTTACACACCTTTCACTTGACATACTGAGCAGTTCAAATTCAGCTGAACCATTAATATCAAGTAAAGTGATGCCTGTCAGTAAGTTTTAGTGAGATCCAGTCTCTAATTGTAAATACAACCTTAAGATCTTACACTGTAGTGAAAGGTTTCAAACAGCATAAAAGCAACTCCAGGGTTGCCTGCTTTGTTTTTCTTTTTACTTACTTTTGTCTGATCATCAGCTTTAAATACATAGCAGATACTTCGCTGATTTGCGGCTCCATCCTTTATCAGACAAGCAAAGTAGCTTGGATCGTGGCTGTTGTGAATCAGTTTGTGGACATGCTGTGGCTTGTATTCAAACAAACTTGAACAAATCAAAGGATCCCACTGCTGGATTTTCCCTGTGTCTGGTTCACATCGCAAACTTGCTGGTGAAACATAAAGTCGGATTTGGCTGACACTAGGTTCTTCTTTGGAAGACTTCGTACTGAGCATCCGGATCTCTGCCACAATCCAAGGCAGCATCGACATGGTAGTTAGGGAATGCACTGGCAGAGAACCAACGAGCTGGAGACTGAAACTTGCTGAGAAATCACCAGGTGTTTGATACTTTTTAACTCTGAATGTTATTGGCTCCATTTTACAGTCCTTTAGGGAACCTGGACTAATTCACCAATATTTCAGTTCCACGGAATGATGATATCTGGATGGTTCCTTTGATTAAGGAACATAAGAGTTCTGAAAGGAAAAGAAATAGTTATGTAGGTGCTGGAACCCTATTAAAAATGAACTGTCTGTAACACAAATATTTAATAGCTTAACATCAGAAGAGACATACTGATCATCTACCACGACCTATCTAGCGCATTTCCCCTACTTTGGACCTTACTATTTCAGGACCAACAAACATAATAGTACTAAATACATTGCTTGGAAAAAAGTCAGTCCTGATTTAAAAGTTGCTTTACGACCCTTGCTAAACCATCTAATGAGTAACTAAACTCAAAAATGCACATTCTTTCTAGCCTGTGTCTGTTTCATGGGCAGGCGCATGTGGATCACACTGGCCTATTTCAATCCTATTATCACAGAAAGAACTCAGCTGAGCTATTCTGACCTTCATGAAGTTGAAGTCAGTGCTTGCTGAGACACCTTCACATTTGAAAAAAACAGTCATCTTTCTTGTTCATGGGTGGATGATTTTGAATTTGGCTACTAACATGAAGTTGTTTCCTTGGGTATAGTATGCCAAGTGATCATGGACTGTTACCAACCAGACTTTTTCATTAAATAACACCCCAGAAATCGTTGTCATCTGAAAAAGCTAGCAGCAGTCAACAGACCGATTGCTGATAAATCTGTGAGATAGCAGAGATGAGCAACAATCCTTACAGCACCCCACTAATAAACAGATGATGATTCACAATTCATGATTGCATTTTAAAGCCTGTCAGCCAGCCAGGGATACTTAATGTTTGCCACATTGATATTGTATCATTTTCATTTCTTAAAATATCATATGGAACCAAGTTACATACAACCCTGTTATAATTCTGTTATACCCAGCATCTACTACCACTACTGTTATTACATATCAGTAGTTTTAGTAACAAAATCCAGTAATTGCACTTATCTACCAATTTTGTTTTGCAAAATACAGTCTATGAAAACACATAGATTGGCATTTGTCATACTACCATGTTTTAACTCCTCATTAATTGAACCTGGTTTCAGCTCTTACATTATTTTGTGAGACTGATGAGAAGCTGACAGACCTATAATTGCCTATGTTTAAATACCATGACACTAGTTTACCCTCAGCCTTCTGAGAGTTTCCCATGAAAAGACCTATTAAAAACAACATGAGCAGTCTCAAGAACTCCTTACAAAACACTTTTAATTATATTTGAACAAGTATTTAATAAATGGCATCTGTTTACTCTGGCAACAGTATTTCTTGTCTTTGTTCATCTACAAACATGATCAAAAATAGCAGTATTTTTCTCATGAGTTTTCATTAAACTTTGTCCTTTATTTGTCCTTGTAAAAATATTTTCAAACTGCGTTTCTAACAGGGCTTCACCTTGTTGAAAATGAAAGGAAATTTTAGGATTAAAAAAAAACTTTAAAAAAAATTTCAAGATGGAAATTCATTTTGAACTAAACAAACGTTTAAAATGCAACCAATTTGCAAATGTCCAAGTGGGAAAAAACATTTCTGCAGTAACTGGCAGACTGTAAAAACAACAGAACTGCAGAAACCACGTGTTTGGGTTCATTTACTTTTTTGGAACTTCTGCATCTTTTGACAAATGAACTCTGTGGTGACATTACCAGTCCCAAGGATGGCAAATTTAGCAAGAGTGCAGGTTTTAAAGACACTATTTGAAGAAATCATCATAAGTAGCATTCTAGATGTGTAGAACATTTTTTTAAAAAGCCTTTTTATAAACCTCTGTGTGTGTGTGTGTGTGCGTGCGCATGGGAGGTGTGGGAAAAGGGGCCATGAAAATCCAGAATTTGTATGCCTCATTTCAATTATACTACAACTCTTTTTTGATTTTTTTTTTGTTTGTTTCACAAACAAGGAAGAAAACAACCATCTTTAAGATTAATATAAATGAATTGCATCATATGGGATAGCAGTTTCAGGAAGCATTTTTACACCTTATCAACACAGACTGCTAAACACAATTATCATTATAGTTTTGCATCTGTCAGGAATCCAAATGGTCTTTTCTTCTTTGACAAACTATTACAAATTTTTTCTCCTTAACTGTAACAATGAAAAATAGTTCAGCAACTGAACAGAAGATTGGATTACCTTCATAACTACAATGGTGTGTAGTCCAAAACACATAAAAATTGAGTTTTTAGCTTTTAGTGTTCTCGTCATTTAGTGGCATACGTAATAATCTCAGGATAAGAAAGCCTAAGAAAACTCCATTCTTAGTTGAAAACAGGAGAACTGAGCTACCGCATGGATGATGACCTATTAGCCACATACTTGTTGTAACCATATTTCTCAATTGTGTTTTCTCAGAACTCTTTTTAAAAAAATGTAATTAAATAAAATGCATGTAAAAATACAACAAAGTCATCCTCATTTAAATCAACTTTTCAAGGAAGAGAAGTTTCATTTGGATTACCGCCATCTACCATGCTCTTTTACCCCAGACCTACAAGGCACTGCAGCTTCAAATAGCAATAAATATCACAATATAATACATTATTTTGCATGCTAACTCTAAGGACTGAACAGTATTTAAAAAAAACCAGGTTGATACTCTGTCATACTTCAACAAACACTGTACTGCTGGAATGTATTTAATATAAATGCAAAGCTTCTTGGCATCATTCTCTTTTTAACAAAATAAACACCTTGCAAAGTCAACAGCATAAATACTCCAATGTCTGCATTTGTTATTTCTAAAGAAAAACAGCTAATACTAAATCAAAACAGTTAACTAGAAGTCAGAATGCTAGGGTTTTTTCTAACATTAAGAGGGGCTAAAAGTGCAGTTTCTCAGAGCACAAATTTAGCAGCATCAGAAGGTCTCCTTATCTAACCCGTTCTGTATGTTAACGTTCTGCATGTTTCATCTCTCTTTTCAGCCATTCTTTCTATGTTTCCTCCTCCTGTCATCCTTATCTTAATTTACGTGCAAATCGCACCAGAAATTATACCAATTTCATGCTGCCGGCTTTAACATCCTTTAAGTTTACACCAAGGACTAGGTTTTACTTCAAGACCATGAAGTATTTATGTACATGCTTAATTTAGACCTAAAAATAGTTCTGTTCATCTCAACAGGCCTATTCTCAGCTATAAAATTAAGCACACATTATGGCCAAAGAGTGTCCATGCTCTGAGCCCATCCATGTCTGCCCTGACTCCACCACTCGGAATTCTGGCACCTTCACCCATCTCTGGTTGTCACTGTTCAGTTCATCCCTCCAAAACTTGGCTCTGCAGGCACCGCACCTGTTTACCATCCATATTAGTACAGTAGGCTCAAACAGGCTTCTTCTTCCTCCCAAGTGTCTGACTGATTAACTCACAAACAGCTTCTTCAAAGCAAATGCTCATTTCACCTTTAATCCAAGAGAGAATAGAAAAGGTATAAAAATAAAGCTGCCCACTTATTTCCTTCCACCTGAACTCTGATCTTCCCTTGACAGCTCTAAGTGCCATTCAGCTCCGTTACTCTGGGCTGAGAGAAGACTGCCAGGCTTTGCTTTGCACACAGGCTGAACGTGTCTGGTTGTTCTCCCAGTGCTCACAGACATAACTGGGACAGCTCCTCTTTCTCCCATCCATCAACATCTTCTGAAGGATCTCCGCTGCCCTTGCACTCAGAGCTGAGAAGAGCTTGAGTGGCACTCCTCAGCTAACAGCTTTGCTGCTGTCTGAGAAATGCTAATATTCTCCAAACTGTATCTTAATGTTGCTACTGTTTAACCTGCTTTGATTCAGCTGTATTTGTTCCATCAGCATAAAAGCAGCAAGGCAAACTGTAGCACATATGATATTTACACAAACCACACTAATAAATCTAACCCCACCTTCTATACTAGGAGACACCAGACTGACTCACTAATATGAAAGATACACATGGGAAAATACATGTGCTCTTTGTCCTCAACTTCTCTTTCACTGTGATCAACTCAGCCACTTCTCACAACTGGGGAGCCAGCTTAGAAAGCACGCAACACTACGCTCATAGTTCTGTTCTAGCAAAATCTGATACGGTGTTTTAAAAAATATATATACATCAGGCTCTTGTTCTCCCAAATTAAGTTGTATTCTCATCTTTTTATGTCACCAGAAACTAGAAGGGACGCCTTCAGAGAGAAGTCAGGGTGATGGCAGGACAGCATGAAGGAGACAGCTACAAAAATCAGTACTTCTGTCATTCTGGGCCCCAGGTTCTCTCTGCATGAAGGTACATGTCTCAGCAGCTGTGCATCACGCAGGACAGCATTCCTCAAAACTCACCTTCTCTCAGGAGAGCAAAGACTTTATCATGAGGACAAGGTACAGGCTCTGGGTGCCATTTGGTTAGATGGGGCCAGGTCAGCTTTGAGGTTAGGAAGAAGAATCTTGTGGGGTACAGAGAACAGACTGTGTTATTAACCTGGGAGGGTGGGGCACAGGAAATCAGGTTTTGGCAGCTGGGGGGAAACCAGGCGGATTTGGGATGGACTCAAACTAATACAGAAAAAAAGGCAAAGAAGGGAGAGAGATTGTTCTAAACCAAAAGAACACACATAAATTAAAAAAAAGCAGAAACTACATCAGTAGTGAAGAGTTATCCTTCCTCTGTTGTTTCTTCTGGACTGGACTAAATTCAATACAGACATGCGGCCAAAAGTTTCAGACTCTTGTTCAGAACATAGGTAACTATTGACATAAGCAATCCTTCACTCTTCTCCAGCTTTTCCCTTGGTTTCGTAGCAGTTGGAGTGCTGGGACCCACAGCAGAACTGACAAGTTTAGAAGATGCGTCAAGCAAAGAAGCAGTCAGAGCTTCCATACATCAATGATTAAATGAGGAGTTTGACCTGTGTGAGTTGTTCAACAGAAAGACCCCAGCTTTCTCAGCCTTTGCAGTTCATCTGAGAGACAACTGTGCAGTTACTCCACAGCAGGCTGCTGACATGACAGCAGTTTTTTTGTGTAAGTTGGTTTTCTTTCTCCCCTCCAAGAAGCTAAGCAAAACTTCCAATGATATAGCAAGGTCTTGTGAAAAACAGCTGGTCTTAAAGAGCACAAATTTGTTCAGCTCTTCTCTGCATGGCATTAGTGCTGAACCCTGCCAACAAATGGAACCGGAGACACTGGTACCGACTGCACTTCACTGCTGATTATTTTAGCAGAAATATCATACTACTTAAGGATTATGAGGAGCCCTGGCTTGCAGCCAGAGCTCTGGAACACAAGCCAGAATTAAATACCACTCTTCTCCCTCTCTGTCTGATCCCTCACCAAGATTTACATTATCTTCACTACGCTGACAGATTTCTCTATCCACCTAGCAGGATATATAGAAAAACACAAATGAGAATATGTGTTAGGTATGCCATGATATGGTCACTGCTGAGAAGAGGTCCTTTTATGTTTCCATCAATATGCACGAAATGACTGTCTTCTCTGGTATCACAACTTAGCATCCATGAGATCGTTCTATGGGGCAGCTAGTTGCAAGCTTTATCTTTTTTCCTGAGGGTTCAAACAACATATTTGGCGTATTTTCTATAGTTAAATAAGATTGTTTAGATATCATACCACAGGTTGCTCTCAGTTTTCAAATAGTTCTAATTTAACTCAGACTGGCACTTGGAATCACAACGTGCCCTTCTGTTGCAAGGATGTCCTTTTTAACTCATAGCTACTTATTACCTGCTGTTTCCTTCTGGAGCTATGGCTTGCTGTGGGCAACAGCATGTGCAAGTCCAGAAGTCAATCTGCCTCAGAAATTATTTTTAATTTCCATTCTTTTCTCATATTCATGCATTAAACGCTGACTTTCAAAAGATTCTTTTCAATGCCGTCAGCAGCTTCAGATGTAGCCCTGAATAATGTTCCACCATGTACTCTGAGCAAATAATCACACCTAAAATATTTACCAATACAGCCAGCATTTGTATCACTCCTCAAATAGGTTAAAAAAATTAAATAGACTATTACTAAAAAAATTCCAGCACTCGATTATAAACATACGAGTTTATAATCCACTATCAAATGAAGAAAATAGCTCACTGTTCCTGCTCTTGACACCTGTTGCTATTTCCATAATAGAGTCCACAGAAATTAATATGCTGATGACTGAGGTGGTCTGAGTCAGCCTCATATGGGTGAACAAAATATTGGGCTGTTCTACCACAGCAATGCACTAAAAAAAATCTTTGCAGAAGAAAGCTTGCTAGGTAAATTACAGTCTGAATGCCATTCCTTTTTATTCAATTGCATATCCATAGCCAGAATACTTGCATCCAACTTTTCAGTTAACCAAATTATAAAGTGAAAAAAGTGTTGTCATCCACATATCATTGAATGTGTTTCACATTCCTTCCAGCCTGCCATTTTTCTCACCTGCGAGCATTTCTACTTTTGCATATTACCTATGACTTTCAGCATTTCTATAAAACAAGCTGTGACAAATTTCTATTTCAGCACTTACAAGTGTTAAAAGCATAATCACATTCATCAGCTCAGAGGTATTTGCTATTCAGGAGATGTATATTTTTATTAATTTTGACCCATGATGTTCCATTCAATCTCTGGGCTTAACGGCAAGCACAAATCCCACCATCTGCACTGCTAAGGGTTGCTACAGCAGATCTGCCATATTAGCCTCTCTCCCAAATACAACACAGCATACAAAGGTCTCAATCTTTTCAAACTGCACTATAAATAACTACATTTGTTTCATAACTCTCACGAACACGGTTTCAAGAGATCATTCCCTTGTTAATTTAGTACGCGAATCTAGAGGGCCATAAAAATACTGCGCCAAAGTGCGGGGATTTTAAGCTTAAACTCCAAGTGTGCTGCTGTAGGAAAGGTTAGTTTTACCCCTATGGGAAGAGTCGCTGTGCTGCTCTACGGAGCAGGTTCTGGGAGGAGTCACACCGAGCGATTTTGCATTGATGGGTGAGGAAGGTGCAGAGAAGAGGGAGAAAAAGAACTAAAAGCAGACCGTGGCACATCAGGTCAATCTCAGATTAAATTCAAGCAGGTCTTTTGGTTATTCTGCCGAGAAGCCGGCTCTCCCAGGACCCTGCGAGCTGAGAAGCGCGGCACCGGCGCCCCGCCGTCCCTGCTCCGCTCCCGCCCGGCCGCCCCGTCCCGCCGCTCCTCAGTACTGTCCCCAGAGCAAGTGTTGCGACTTCACCAGGGACTCCGTTACGACCGACAGCGCGATCCTGCCGCGACAGATGGGAGGGCGGCAGCCCGCCCTGCCCACGCCGCGGGCACGGAGCGGGG
>WAAD01021044.1:52099-62963 GCA_013389945.1 Fregata magnificens | reverse complement strand
ATATATATATATATATATATAAAATCACTGTAAGAGTTGGCTCTAGTTGGTCTTTCAGTTGCCAGAGAGGATAAGGAATGAATGGATCCGGAGACTTAATTACACTCCTCTGCAAGCACTCTTTCCATATGATCAAGGCACCCTACATTCCCGTTCTGCAAACCACCCTTGCACTCAATTAATTTCAAGTCTTCCTGGCAGTAAGACTACTGATTTACTTACCTTTAAGTCTGTGCACATTTGTAGAATCAGAGTTTTCTCAAGGAAATTTGCTCTGCTGCTGCACGTGTGCTATGCTGTGCGGGAAACGGTCAAGTAAGCTGTCAAATGCAAGCACAATATTGCCCCAGATTATGAACAAGTCACATTTTGGTATGTAAGCATATCCCCTGCTTGCAAAGTGTAAGGTGGTTCTATCTACATGCTAGATGTACTTTTATAGGATTGTTGACGTGCGAATCAAACTATGAAAGCAGCAGTTCCCTCAAAGCACTTGTTGCCAATCATTATCATTGCCAATCAGTACTCACTTCATGGTTTGCTGCTTCTCCTTCAGATATGGGAACACGTATGAGTGCCTTGTGTTTTCAATGACATCCTTTGCATTCCTTGGGAATAGGAATGCCACCTCTCTGCAAACCATGGCTGACTACGTCTTTAAACCATCACTGCTAAGGACAACACTCTTACTCCAGTTACCACCAGCCAACCTCAGTATCTGAGACAAGTGTGTCCTTTTGCTTGTTTTAAGCCTGCTGCCTCAGTGTTGCATGCCTCTAGTAATCATTTTATGGAAGACAGCAAACTGCAATCCCCACCCAGACAGCTCCAGCACTTCAGCCAAGGTTCATGCATTCCCAAATTACCAACCAATGATCTTAGGAAGACTTTTTTTACTGCTTCACTGTTGCCTTTCAGAAGGTGATAATGAAACAGGTAAGGATCCTACAAGACTATTTCTTGCTGCTTGGAAAATCCCTGAACAACAGAAGTCAATAGTAGAGCATCACAAATACAAATCCTTTCTTCCTTTTCCTCTTTGATAGCTGGGAAAGAAATTGGACTATGCTTGAACTCATTCATGGGGCCCTCTATTATTTTTCCTGTTATTTCTGGCTCATATGTTTTAATTCTTTGCCTAGCAGAGTTTTTGTCAAATTACTCATGTTCTGATACAATATTTTATAAGCAAAGTGAAATGCCTTGGTTAAGAACTACACTTATATTGGTTTAGGATTGTAGATCAGTACAAGTTGAGGCTGAATGTGCCTGGCCATGGGTGAGGGCAGAACTTGGGGCTGCTGTGACTGTGGATTCACCCTTTGAAGTACCACAAGGCAAACAGGAAGTTTTAAGCTTCCACCCAAGATGCTTTCAGAGTTCAAGTTGCTCCATAGTTGGGCAGCAGTTGAGCAGTAACGTTTTGGATTATGAATTTGAATGCAGGCACCTGCATTGTGCTTCAGCTGCATTATAAGCCTCTGTGCTTTTCCCTCTGGATTACCCATAATGATGAATTTCTATTGCTATTATATAAAATGGTCTAAGGCTTTATTTGTGATTTGTTCCACGTAAATCTGTTTAGTACCTTATTAAGGGCATGATACTAACTGTTTTGCAGTCCTTTGACTGAAGTGACCTCTGGATAAAGTTCTACATTCTTATCCAATGACATTGTATCTCCAGATGCTATTTATATGTAATTCTAGACATTCCATAAACAAAATTTGAATGATAACTGTTATTATAGCACGATTGCTTATTTCATATGCTGTAGGAATGCATGCCAGCAACATTAGTTAGTGATTATCTTCATAGACAAGAGGCTTTCTGTTATCACTGATCATGATTAAAGAGTCAAGAAAGAGTTGAACTACTGTTACAGATCCTGCCTGCTACGTCTGTGTTTTTGCGCATTTCAGATGTCATGATTAATCCTCTCTCCCCTTCATTCCCATAAATACATTTGAAAATTACTTACCAGTGATTGTGCGAGTATTTTAAGCTTTTCCTTTTGTTTGGACGCTGCTGTTGCTATGCCATCATTTATATTACATTTTATTTAGGTGGGTGTTAGGATATGATTGGACAGTTTAATAGGCTCATCCCATTATGCACAGTGTTCTGATGGTGCATGGCCTCATTTCAGTTACCTGGCAATCGCTATACAAAAGAGAAATATTGGCTTCCACTTAGAAGTTGAGCAGAAATACTATCTTTGTTGAATCTGTGTGCTTACTTAGTGCAAAGAAATACTGTGAAGGAAAGCAATTCAGTTCAGTTTAATTACCTTTGATTACTTTTGTATTTACAGGCAGAGAACAGTTTTGTTGGTCATTACTTTTATTTACAATTAATTTTTAGATTTTATTTACGTATGGCGTCCAGGTGCCCTCAGCCATGGAATTCTAAAAGTCCCCCATCTTGTAAAGACTTATGCCGGTGCTTAGCTAACAAATGTTAATTTAATATCATTTTAATGTTGCTATTCACAGTGACTGTTAAACAAGGATATAAGGTTTGCTTATTGTTGGTGTGTCAAAATAAACCCCACAACCACTAGAACTTTGAAAAGCAACAGTAAGCAGGAAACTTCATTTATAGAAACTTTGTAGGTGAATTAGTTACAGATTTAAACACATACTTGTACGATATGAAAAGAATTGATTATATATTAGATATTCTTTTATAGTGAATTCCAGTTATCCTTGTATGATTTGTTATATAGCAAAAGTATCAAATCATTTTGCAACTCAAGTGCAGTCCTTGTATTTTTCATAATATGCTGTGGACTAGGTTCACAGCCTGTAAGGAAGATGAAATGTATTTATTTCCTTCCAGCCAAACTGTTTCATAAAGTTTACTGGAAAAAAAAAATGAGGGGTGGATTTAAGTTGTGACTAGTAAACACACTAATAACCTTAAAGTGAAGTTCATCAGTGTAGTCTTAAAGCATTACTATGCTTTTATTTTTTGGCAGAGTTTTTAGTACTGTGCTAATTTCTCCTCAGTCTAGAGGCATTTCCCCACTAGCCCCACAGGCATGATTCCCTGTAGGATCGAATGTTTACAACTTTCATTGGAATTACAAGTATTGATCTGTTAGAAAAAACAGGCTCATTTTACGTGGTTTTGGTAACTTAGGGATGTGTCTTTCTCTAGGAGTAGCCAGGGATTCCCTTACACTTGGGTTCAGTCTGGGCTACAAGTATTCTTTATTCTAGTCGTGGCAGTTGCCATTTCTGGATAAAATATTAGTGCCTGTGCTCCCAGTTCAAGGTTGGTTACTCACAAATTACATTTGTCTTTTTTAATGTCTGTCCTGGGACTAATCATCTCTAAATTGGCTTCATTATCTTATACAACACTTCGATGGAGGAATTAGACCAGCTGTGAAGAAGCTGTAGCACCCATTCCAACTTGCAATAGTAACTTCTCTCCAATTTGCAATACTACTACTGCCTTTGTTTCAGTTCTTTATTTCAGTTCTAGATCCTCTTCCTCTGATGCAAGACAATGTTAGTAAAGACTCTAGCAACAAGAAGTTTCATCTTGTAATTCTGTAGTTTGTTGTAATTGTTCCATCAGCTTGATAAACCAGCGTGGGTTTTTTTTGTTCCCCGCACCCAAGGCTGTGAACTTCTCTTTGGAACAGAGCAGGGGATGGAGCAAGTAAATTCCTTGTCCGTGGGAAGACAGAATGATATGGATTCGGCCATCATCTTGACCATATCTGTACTGCTTCTGAGGATGCTCTAAAGCCATCTTAAGGATGTCTCAGTATACGTCAGCTCATTGCTGGCCCTGCTGCCAGACTTCTAAGACGCTTGCAGAGTTCTCCAAGTGCATCCACTCAGTGTACAGCGTGCAATCTCTCATAGACCTTTGTGGGATGGCTAAAAAGGCCCTCCTGTCTTGCCTTACACCATATTCACCTGCTCTGTAAGACCTTCTGTATAACCGAAAAAAAAGGGGTTCTCAGCCTGATGACAATAAATCAGTCTCGCTGTACCCAGTACCTGGCAGAGGTAACTAACTAGTTTAGGGGATCAGTTAGGTGGAAGATGAGAGAAGGATGAGGAGGTTCCCTCTAAAGGTGTAAACAAGGAAAATGGTGAAGACAGTGACAGTAGGGGCAGCAACATCATCATGGGCCTACTGTCAGCATATTAGCAGAATCAGCCAGGCAGCCACCCATCCACCCCGGCACTACCAGGGACTGCCTGCTCCTAGGAGAGATGACATCCCTAGGAGATCTCCAGGCAGGACAGAAGTAGTAATTAATGCATGTAGATGATCCACAAATAACAGCAACAGCCTAGCAGAAACCCAGCCTGTCACAGGAACCTCAGTGATAGACCAGGCCATCTGGTTCTCCTTAGCATCCCTCAAGAGTCAAGCACCTTGACAGACTCTGGCCAAGGCTGAACACAGATGGCTTTCCTAGAGAGAGGAAACATTAGCAAAATCCAGATCCAGGCTCGGTATGTAGAGGCAGTTGTAAAATAAACATGCCTCTCTAGCAGTAAAGCATCCTTTAGCACATTCTGTAACAAAAGAAATGCGAGACATCCCGTGCTACAAACGAAAATAAAAAGAATCGTGGAATGGTTTGGGTTGGAAGGACCTTTTAAAAACCATCTAGTCCAACTCTCCTGCTATGGGCTGAGACATCTTTCACTACATCAGGTTGCTCAAAGCCCCATCTAACCAGACCTTGAACACTTCCAGGGATGGGGCATCCACAACTTCTCTGGGCAACCTGTTCCAGTGTCTCACCACCCTCATCATAACAAATTTCTTCCTTATATCCAATCTAAATCAACCCTCTTTCAGTTTAAAACTGCTACTCCTTGTCCTGTCTCCACAGGCCCTGGTAAAAAGTGTCTGTTTCTTATAAGCCCCTTTTATATATTGAAAGGCCACAACGAGGTCATAGAGTCATAGAATCATTTAGGTTGGAAAAGACCTTTAAGATCATCAGGTCCAACCATTAACCTAGCACTGCCAAGTTCACCACCAAACCATGTCCCTAAGGAACACATGTACGCCTCTTTTAGAAACAGTGACTCAACCGCTTCCCTGGGCAGCCTCTTCCAATGCTTGACAACCCTTTCAGTGAATAAATTTTTCCTAATATCCAATTTAAACCTCCCCTGGCACAATTTGAGGCCATTTCCTCTTGTCCTATCACTTGTTACTTGGGAGAAGAGACCAACACCCACCTCGCTACAACCTCCTTTCAGGTAGTTGTAGAGAGCAATAAGGTCTCCCCTCAGCCTCCTCTTCTCCAGACTAAACAATCCCAGTTCCCTCAGCCGCTCCTCATAAGACTTGTGCTCTAGGCGCTTCACCACCTTCGTTGCCCTTCTCTGGACATGCTCCAGCACCTCAGTGTCTTTCTTGTAGTGAGGGGCCCAAAACTGAACACAGTATTTGAGGTGTGGCCTCACCAGTCCTGGGTACAGGGAGACAAGCACTCCCCTAGTCCTGCTGGCCACACTATTTCTGATACAAGCCAGGATGCCATTGGCCGCCTTCACCACCTGGGCACACTGCTGGCTCATATTCAGCTGGCTGTCAACCAACACCCCTGGGTCCTTTTCCACCAGGCAGCTTTCCCCAGAGCCCTCTCTTCTCCAGCCTGAACAACCCCAACTCTCTTAGCCTTTCTTCACAGGAGTGGTGTTCCAGCCCTCTGACCATTTTCATGGCCCTCCTCTGGACCTGCTCTAACAGGTCCATGTCTGTCTTGTGCTGGGGACCCAAGCTGGACCTACAGAGCAGGGATGCCAGGTGGAGTCGCACGAGAGTGGAGTGGAGGGGGAGAATCACCCCCCTCAAGCAAGCCCAGGGCTGCAGGCTTGTACAGATCCACAAAGCTTCCCCTGCCTTGGGTATCGCTCATCAGCGCCCAAATTGAAGGCACTGCCCCAGCCTGCCTCCTGTAGAACCGTTGCTCTGTCTGTGCTCTCCAGCTTGGGACCCCACACACCTGGGGATCTCACCAGCTGAGTAACACAGCTGGCCCAGCCAGCTGCAGTGCATCCATCCACACTGCAGTTTAAGGGCAAATACAACTGGGGCCACAGGTGGAGGCTGCACAGTCCATCCCATGTGCCATAGGTTTGTAGCACCACTTGTTCTCTGCCTACTTAGGCTGCTGAGGGAGTGTTTTACATTAATCATGTGTGTACTACAGCTCTTGCTTCAGCATTTTTATTTCAAGAAGCTTTTGTCTTTAACATGCTGGAAGATGATGCACACCCCAGCATGGTATGCCTCCTCTGCTATATCTTCTGGCAAAGGTGCTGCTGCTGGGTGGCCTGTCTTAATCTTGACCTTCAGTCCACAGCAATCACACAGAGGCTGGATACCACAAACAAGTCACTCTCAGAAGCACTGACCAATGTCATCTAATCCGGCAGCGAGCAGTCTGGGTAGGGAGCTTGTGAAAAGCCCTTTGCTTTGAAGCTCAGGCTGCAACGCAGTGCAGGAAACCATGTTTTGCAAGGGTGGCCTGTGGTTAAGTCACAGGCTACATATTCAGCTCTACCAAGAGTAAAATTCAGGTATAGGCCCAACATTCACCCTTCCACTTCTCATGAAGCCAGTACCTTGAAATAAGGCCCCTTACTCTGTTCTAGGGACCATACGCCTGTGTCTCCCCCTCCTCTCCGCAACCTGACATTCAGTAGTGTATGTGCCAGGCTGGTAGTGACAGACTGGTACCAGGTTGCAGTAGATGACTACCCAGAAGCCAAAACCTCAATGCCACCAGATAAAAAATGCTACTTGTTGAAGAACCAATCACATCTGCATGCAGGGTGAAACAAACTCATAGCTGAATATGAATGGCACATGCATCCCTCTCATCATGATGCTGAGAAATTTCTTGAGCTTTCCAAGAGGTTCTTTCCCCATACCCAGCGGCACAACTGGTGCAATCTTCAAGTTGTAATGAAGATAACAAGGATAGAGAACTTGACTTCTGGGAGGATAATAAAGCTTTAAAGTTTTGCATTTATAAAAAGTATCTAGCTAGGGTTGTGAATGTATGTAAGTCATAGTTTACAGTTACCAAACCAGATTCCATTTCCCACACAAGCTTCATCCTTCTACCTGTTCTGCTGAACTGATGGTGCAGCTGAACGTAACACCCTACATCAACTGTTAACCCACACACCCAAAAGACAGCGCTCCTTCAAGGGAGGATGTTCCACATAGAAGGGCTCTTACTGGGCATGGCAGGGTGAACAAATTAAGGATAAGTTAGGAGAATCAGGTGCCCTAGTCTTCCATTCTGCTTCTCATCCTCCTGCTCTTTTCTTTTAACCAATGTGTAAAAGACAGAGCAATAGCACATGGGAGCTACTTCCTTTCAGCTTTGTTCTCCTACTTCAGTACAGGAGTACAGAATTTCTACACGCTATCTCAATTTAATCTTCCCCCTTACCTTCTTCTCTTCACATCTCCCTGCTGCCTCTTCATAAATGAAGGAAAACAGGACCTCCTGTGCTGAGGGGCACGGACAGAAGAAAAGAGGAAGCTTTGCAATAGGAGGGTTAGGGAGCAGTGAGTAAGGTTCCTGCTTAATTTCACTTCTCAGCTCTTACCACATTGAAGCTTACCACAGAAACCTCAGAGACCCAGGTGCATGCTTTTTTCTGTGATGTGTCAGCACCATTTCATACTCTGGTCTCACAAACTTGTACCACACACCTATTATTCCAGGTCTGAGGCAGGTGGGGACCCAGCATCACTAGTACTGAGGAAGCAGAGGAAATGGAACATCTACTACTGAGAAGTACTTCCAGTTTGGACTATGTCAAAAGCTAAAGTTGTCATTGTAATTTTAATTCCTTAAAAATAGATCCTTGTTTTCATGCCCCCCTCTTATGGATGGTCTTGAAATCCCTCCCCCTCTCCCTTCTAGATGATAAGGCATGAATTGGACTTGAACTCTCAACATACTTCCAGGGACAAAAATAAGATGACAAAATCCAACATTTTAAAAGACTGGTAATATTGCCTTCAGATTTCATGAACAAAAAGTTCCTTTAATCAGAAAAAAAACAGATTAATAGACTTTTCTGCCACAAGGTCAGTTGGAAAAGGACCGGTGATCAATTAATCTATCAATGAGTGTCAGTGTCTTAAGAAGTTCTACTTTCATTTTGAGAATCAGTTGAGATTTACAACATGCCAAATGCCCTGTTTTAGCACACTTAACGTGCATGAAAAAAAGTCTAAAATACTACATATTTATTTTAAGCCTTTAATTTGTCCTTAGCTTTTATTTTCAGAAGGAAAGGACAGTGGGAGTTGATATGTGCAGAAATTTCATGCAATATGACAAAGCTGATGGCACCGAAGTGAATATTGAGATTCCCTTTACAGTTATTACTACCTTCAGTAGCCCCTAGGGCTACTGAATGGACTGCGTTATTCAAGGCACCAAATAAACATGTATCAATAAAAACTTGTCTCATCTTTCGCTTAGAGTAAGAGAAATGGAAACAGAAAAGCAGAGGGTGTGAACAAGCACTTTCTCCACAAACTAATAACCTATCTTTAGCTTTCTACTCTAAAGGACTAGGATTTGATTAACAGCATACTGTTTCTGCAGTACCCTTCTTATTACTTTATTTTAGAGTTAATTTTCTATGCCACACAGACGGACCTCAATATGAATGATTCAAATGCTGCCTTTGACTCTGCACAGCCAAGAAAAACTGATGTGACAGCCACAGAATGCAGGGACTACTCCTTTCCTTGTGTCCTCCAATGATAACTCTAAAGTCTGTAAGGTAAAAGCAGGCATCCAGTGTTCTTTGCTTACCATCCTAGCTAAGAAGGTAAGCTAGTATTTACTGGGGATGGAAATGGCAAGTTTGTTCCTTTATGAATAATTTGCTAAATTTGATCTATGCTTGGTCTGGCAGGTAGTCATTCTCCATGGGATACCAGAAATAATTCTGGCAAAGAGGTTTCTTTACCCAAGAAGTACTGGGGCTGTCAAAGCTACACTGATATCCAAAACAAGTACTGAAAATGCAGAAACCCCTTGTATTAAAGTCAACTGGTAACCTCTAAATAACCCTCTCGGGCTCTGCAAGTGCAGACAACAGCATGCAATAAAATGGAAACTTCTGCTTTAAATTAGACATGCAGAGTTATGCATTGAGTCATCGTAGCATACAGTATGACAGACTCTGAGATTGGGGTATGCATTGAACTAATTATGCTTACTTCAATGAGGCAACAGAAAGGTGCTGTATGTAGATATATTATCTTAATATGTTCATGGTATTAAAAGGCAGTTTAGTACACTTAGTATCTCTAACCTGGAATATGATGTATAGTCCCACAGCAAATAGCCCTCCAGCAAATTCACCGTGACTTTCTTGTTTATTTGGGCCAAAGCCCCCAAGAAGTTTCTGAAACATTTGCCCCAAGTTTGTCAAAGTCTCACCACAGGCTTTCAGTACTTCTTAACAGAAGAACTTGCTTTGCAAATCTAAACCTAGATAAAGTTGCATAGTATTATCAGATTACACACACACAAAAGAAATAAAAGTCCCCACAAAACAGGCTGCATTTCAGAAATCAGGATATTACTTATAATATTTAATTAAAACAAGTTTTGATTGAAATACATTTGCAGTCAACTTTTAGCTCATAAAGCTTTTAGTTCAACTGATTGAGTTTTTTTGGTCCTTTAAGGGTAAAGGTACTTTCCTTCCAAAATAAGATACTAGATCCAAGAGTACCCAGAATAATTCTTAATAAAAGCAGAAGTCTTTTTAGTCTGAGTTCTTAGATGTTTGGTCCTAAAAATCCTTATTTTTTAAATAATGCACTTCTAATGCTGCAAAAACCAATTAAGGTAGTAATTTTGCTATTTTACTCAGTCTTTCGTTGAAGATTATTTTTTTCTGGTTGAAAGAAGTGTTTTTCAAGAGCGCTGACCAATTCATCTAGTTCCTTCTTCAGCTGCTCAACGTCACTGAGAAACAAAATCCACACAAATACAGAAAACAGTGTCACAGTGGAGAAGCTAAAAAGCACATTTTCAGTCTGAGGAATTTTTAAGTCTGTTGCATTGTTTTAGACAAAATTTTCTATTAATGCTAAAAGTATATACACTTGATTTCTTATGGTGATGCACTGATGTTCACTTCCAACTGATGTGCATGAAGGCACTTAAGATTATGGAGAAACATAAACCCACAATATAATCTAAAATAGAACAGCCAGTTTGAGTTCAGAAGATCCTCTGTTACTAAATGTATGTGATTAGAAATGTAACTTTTATACTTGTAATAGTATTTTCAGATGAATTTTCATCCATAAGAAAGCATTATTTTCATTACATAAGTTAATAATTGTTTATCTTTGAGGCTATATGATTTCCAAGGCTATCAGTTAAGGATATAATTACCAAGCATAAAAGGGTTTAGAACACTTTATATATAGTTATATAAGTTTAAAGCAACTATGTATGTAAAAAGAGAGTGAATGTATCTACTATCATTTAAGGCAGAATGTTTTTATTGATGCTGTTTTTACTGAATGTGAAACCAAGTTCAAAGGAATTTCAGTGTCAACAAGAATGTGTCAACAAATTTTGCAGAACTGAAGCTTTATGCAAATACATTTGCTAAAATAATGACTGTAGTAATATTATTTGATCATAGAGAGCTCTTTCCCCACCAAAACAATACCAAAAAACCACACAGCCTCTATTACACAAAATTTACTGCTGTAAGTGACAATACCTGTTTCCAGGAGGTGCACAAAGTTCAGAATAGTATTTAATCTTTGGTTCTGTCCCACTGGTTCTCATTGTGGCCACTCCTCC
>WAAD01021044.1:34047-44960 GCA_013389945.1 Fregata magnificens | reverse complement strand
CAAAAAATAAAACTTCAAGCCTGGCAGCAGTAGAGCACAGTCAGAATATTTAACTTCACCTACATCAATCATTCCACTTCTCCAGCCTGAGTCAAAAGCTACTTAGATTCAACAGGATCCTTCAATAACAAAGTGTAGCAGAAATACTCATAGCAGAAATTCTGACCCCCTGTCAGGACTTCCCCTGCCCCCTCCTGGTGTCATATCAGAAAAGTCTAGTCCTTGTATTTCAGATGTAAATTGTAGAAACTTTCCAAAACCAACCGTGAAGACTTTTTTTATTATTATTTTATTTTGTTTTTTAAAAGGAACTGTATCACTTTGTTCTATGTGCAGATGCTGCCCATTCTGTTAGAGCACAGAACAAAGTAGTTTAAAGCTATAGCTAATTATTACCTGACTGGTTCAAAAAGAGTTATAAATTTCAATAAAAGGATACCAGCTAACTCTTCACTAAACATAAGGCTATGAAACCAAACAAAATAGACCTTCAATCAATATTTATAGCCATGACTACTGGCAGAAAAGAAACACTGTTTGAAAGACATTGCAACTATTAAAAAAAAAAAAAAATCTATTTACCAGAACACCTTTGCCTTCTTCAGGATTTGGGTACTTCACTGTGGGAAATTCTGGATCAGGATCCTTCTGCTCCGGAACAGCAAACGGAGGGCTAAGGTCAAATGCCTTGAAGGCCAACTGCACAAATTTATGACCTACGCCGTGCACAGAAGTATGAACAAATTTCAGGTTTGTTTCCTTGTTTATATTCCTGAAATAAAACAGATTAACAGTAAACTTGGATATGGAAGAATATTCTGCACAAAACTGACTACATTTGGAAACAGATATGACTCAGTATTCTGTATCACTGTTAAAATTATAAATTAAAGGAGGTCAGATTTTAAAGGTAGTGGCTTGAAAATTGGCTTAGCCTCATTTTTCAGCAATAGGAGTCACTCTTGGTATCTAATCTCCTGTATGTGCAAATCACTGGAATAAGAAAGATAGTACACTCTATGCACCCCAAAGGAGGCGAGTGGAAAACAAATGCAACTGATTAATAAGACTTTTCATCCCCCACTCTGGCATTTAAACCAGCTCCAAAGACTGTGAACACAGTGAACCGATAGCAGCATGCCTCATTTGAGCACACTCATTTTTATGAAGTGCATTACTGAAAGTGTAGACCATACCTAAAGGCATGCAAACTCCTAAGAAGACATTTAACTCCTATTCTGAAAAAGCAGCATAATTTCTCACATAGCCCCAGCTTTCTAGTAATTCTGACTGCGTTTTTAGCAAGAGTAAGAACATGGTTACTGGTGGTTAACATTTTGATGTAAATAAGCAGATCTAACAGGTTGCTGCTCATCTAATCCATAAACCGATTCTACTTGTTAATCACAAAGAGAAACATCCACTTGATTTTGTTGAGTGACGTTTTTACTGAGCAAGTGACAGGTATAGGCTCATGCAAGGCGTCCAAGGCCACCAGGAGCACACGCAAGGCTAGAATCACAGAGCAAGACCTCCTTCTTCCAGAACTGGCGTAACAGCCTGGTTCACCTTCTCTCTTAGAAGCCCATTTTAAGGCTGTTTGACTGTCAGTGTCAGCTCACCACCAGCTGCACAAGATAGCCCCAGTCTCACTGTGGGATTTGGTTGATGTGTGGTCATGCGAATACAGGGAGATGATATAATCAGAAACTAATCACTCACTTTGCTGCGTTAGACTTCTGCCAGACCAGCTTTATGAACTGGCTTACTATGTGACCACACAGCTGCCAGTGCTACCACAAAAGATGACAAGAAGGCACAGACAAAACTGGATCATGGGAGGATCATGGCCGCCCTGACTTCCATCAATTTAAACTGCCCTGCTGACGTACTAGATGGCAAATCCTGTATTCTTAACAGAGTTAAGCCCAGTTACCTGTGAAAGCACTGTTTCTGTATATCTTTGAAATACTCCTTATTGACTGTGGCATATGGATCATGAAGTAGCAGGCTGCTGTCAATCAGTTTGTCATCCCAAGCCTGAGGCCACGGTTCTTGGTTCTCTTCAATAGCCTGAGAAATCCCTTTGTCATGAGGGGAAATGATCTGAGCACCGTTTTCCCAGTAAACCTAAATAATAAATAGGCGAAGTGAGTATTTGGCCATTAATATTGTAGGATAGCTTTGTTATTTTTTTGTTGGCTAAGGTGCACTACATTCGGTAGAGTATTACATTAAATTAGACTTAAGTATACCCAGAGTATTCCCCTGTTCATATTATCAGTGTTTCATCTCACATGCCATTTTTGTTCTATTAAAAAGCTGTTTAATTTTATCAGAATATACCAAAATCCATAATGAAACACAAAACAAGACCCAGCTCATTTACTGAGAAGATTCAAGTATCAGCCTGTCTGCCAGCCTTGGCATCGATAACTTGCCCATGCTATTTCATATACTTTCTTCCAGATTTTTAGGTATAATCATTATAAATAGAAGAATTCTTAAGAGGAAAAAAGTGTGCAAAAGTGAAACACATTTACCACAAAAATAATTCAGGAGAAAGGCACAAAAACTTTGCAGCTGCCTACAGCAGCAGTGTTGCCACAACAGCAAGCACAAATACAACCAAGTTTCAAGATGTTCATTACTTGTAGTCTTCTCCTTTTTGTTGATCGTTTACGCATCCAGGAAGAGGTGTACTTACTATGTTTTACTTTTTGACAATTGTTTGCACACTTCCTTCTGCTGATGGTTTACAGACCACAAGCTGAAGGAAAGATACCTAACAGCATCTGGGCCATGTACATATGTAGCCCAAATAACAAAACTTTAAGAAAAAATGAAGTTGATTTAAAAAGTAATTGATAAAACATCCAAATAAGCTATCAAGATCAATACATGAAATATTAAAAAAAGCAATTTTAAACAGACATGAAGTTCTGGAGGGAGAGACAGCATGAAATCATCCCCGCTAATGCCTTGTTTTTCTATTAAGACAACAAAAAAGATCTCCCAACTTCCGTTTTTGTATTTTGGAAAGAGTCTGTATATGACTGGGCCAGCTGTGGGATGATTGGCAGACAGGCAGCTCAGCCATGGTTTTTTCAGTGGAAAGCAGATTTCTGTCATAGAAAAAAGTCACACTAATAACTGTGTCACTTAGCAAAAGAAAAATATACTACAAGAAATTAATGGAATTTATTCAAAACATTTTGTACAAGCAACTCATTAGGTTTCACATATTTTTAATTCCCTGGGTTTGTAAAACTAAAGAGATCTTTGAAAATCATGAATTGGAGAAATGATTAATGCTTTTGAAAAGAGGTCAGTTAATATTTTAAAGTGTTCCAAAGTATGCAATGGTATTAGTTATCTTCCTGCTTTTTAGAGCAAAGATTTTAATTATCTTATTAGTATAACATGCTACTAGCTTTAAATACGTACATCTAGAAGAGATCAAACTATCAATTAATTTGGTCTATAACATGATAGGAACTATACACAATAGTATTAGTGTATTTCTCTACATGGAAAGAAATGTTTGAAAAAAAGCCAGAAAATAGATCGTATAGGAATACCTTGTAACCATTATCTTGTTTTGGATTATGGGAAGCCGTAACCATAATTCCAGCACAAAGCTTCAGATGAGTTACTGTGTATGGCTGTAACAGGAGAAAGTTATCTGAAGTGGAATGTCCAAAACATTATATATTGTTTATTCTCATGCATATGCAATGATTCCATACTGCTGAATGAAAAGAAAGCCAGGATGCAATTCCTACGGACTGACTCTCTAAAGCAGAAGCTAAGTAGTACTTGCTCCACTAGACCCCATGTGGCACCTTTTTCTTGTGCGTTTTCCCATTTACATATTCTTAGTGTTGTTTCAGTCGCTTTGTGGATCTCCAGAGTAGTGTTTTTATAGAAGGAAACAGAATGCATGTATTGCCTACTGTAGAATGACTTGATACCTGAGGTCTTTAAGGGTGCAATGTCTGTTGGGGTAATGACAGAAGTCTGCATAGGGTAGAGAATTACAACTGGAGCAGTCTCATCCATACTATCTTTTTTGAGAGCAGCCCACCTCAAAAGCCTATGAAGAGCACTCTCCATCGTGGTGCAGAAGACAATTGTTTTGGACAGAGCTCTTATAAATTAGTCCAAAACAGATGGAGTGAATTAAAAATAAAGCATTATTTGCGACCACAGGTCCAGTTCGAGTTTACTCCTGTCTCTTTATTTAACAGCGAATGCAATCAACTGCAGTTGCAACACTGCTTTAAGCTGCACTATGAGGAAATAAAAGCAGTTTAGTGCAAAGGTTGGGGTTTTCTTTATTGCTCTAGAGCACTGACACCTAGTGAGCCGATGGTGAAAATGTGGACACATTCAGCAAGCCTCCCAGTGTAACATCGCTGCACTCCCAACAACCTGCTATTTAAAAAGGCTACTTTGGATTCAATACCCCTAAAGAACAAAAAACTTAAAAACCCCAAACCAACCAACCAACAAATCACGAAACTAGATGTGTGTGTATGTTTCAGACTTCAGACTCCACAGCAATCTAGAAATGATGAGATGTCTTCTAGAAGAACTCCGCCTGAAAGCAGGACTGAATAGAAACACATCCCACTGTCACTGATACTGCACTAAGCTTCTTCCTTCTCTTGCTGTAGATGTTGTAAACCACATATAGCTAAATAAGCATAAGACTAACGGCAGGTAGAGCTTAAAAAGTTGAAAGTGGTTTGTCTAGTTTTCCTTAATGTAAGTAATGCAAGATATCTGAATTTGTGCGTATATAAAAAGATATAATAGAGAAACCTACCACAAAAGGAGTTGGTGTTATATCAGAGAAGAGATAAACTGGAACTCCTTGACTGATGAAGGTATTAGCAGCAAGTCTTGCAAACCTAAACAGGAAGAAAAGGTGCCTAGGAAATGTATTCATTTTCTCACCAATTAATTTCCTAGAATTCACAGCTTCCCCCCGCCCTCCAATTTAAAAAAAAAAAAAAAAAAAAAAAAAAAACCAAAACCCCACATAAATAAACCCCAGATTATTACACAGACCCAATTTAAACGTCTTCCCTCACTATTTCCAACAGACAAAGCACAACTCTTAAGAACTGCTTTGGCATTAACAGAATATAAAAATACAATAAATCCCTCACCTTAATTCACTCTACAGAAAGAGAAAACACTATTGAAGCAGATATAAAACCATAATGGATCACACAAGACATCTATAAAATACTCAAAACCTAAAACGTACCTTTTGCTACTACCTCCACTGGAAAGATGGGCACGAGCATCAAAGCCAATCACAACTCCTCTCTTTTTCAGGTCACTGAAATTCTTCTCAAGGTATCTGCAAAATCCCTGAAGACAATAACAAATCCACCTCATTAACCCAATCTTAATATTTAATTTATCATTGCATTAAGATGATTGCCAAGATGTTGACGTCTTAGAAAGGTGAGCGCGCATAACATCTCACTGAATTGGACTGGGATTCAGTTTGTCTAGGACCAATAAACACCAGAAAATACCAGAAACCTTCAAATCAATGTAGTGAAGCTGGACAGCTTTTAAGTACTTTTCCAAAAATCAGAACCAAGTCCAGAAAGAAATAGTTAACACGATTAGTCCGAATTGCAGATTTTGAGAAATTATTTAGCTCCATTAGGTCTCAGATGAGGAAGAGAACAACTGGCCAATATTTCAGGTTTTTAACTGAAATCTCACTGTTTTTTAACTGAATCTCACCCTTAATCATGACACCTGTTTAGAACATGATACAGCATCACTCCAGGCTGCAGTAATTTAAGGTTTTGGGTTTTTTTAAGCTCTCCCCAGGTAGATCTACTTTAGGACCTATATGTGTCTATACAGCTTCACTGCATTTATGTAAATTTATATCCAACATACACAAAGCTTAGCCAAATGCTGGCTAACTTTGGGTTTTATTGTAGTTGTTACACCAGGACTAACTGATCCACTTGAGCTTAACTGTAGCTGTGTATAAATTCAATTGCAAATTAAATACGGAAAATAACTTATTTTAATGGCTTAATAGCTTCTCTCTGCTTGTTTCCAGAGATCAACACTCAGCTAATAATTATCATTTAAATGAGTTCTGAAAACTGGAGGAATAGTAAAAAGCTTCTACTTCCATAGAATACCCGTTTGCTTGTCATAAATGAGGCTCTTCCGTTCATATATACAACCAGTTAAGGGAGATAAAGTGCTGAACACAGTACCTGGGTTGTCTGGATAATAGTTAAGTCATTCATGTGGGAAATCCCTGCTCCCATGGCAGCTCTGAGCCCTGCTGTGCCAAACTCCATCCGCGAGCCAAAGTATTTCTGCAGTTCTCCGGCACTGCCTTCAGCAACCAGCTGCTTCACTATTGCAGAAGTTTTTGGATTCTGTAGATAGAAAATTCAGATATTCTAGAAAAGGTTTTGTCTGTCTGTCTGTTTTTAATACCCTTAAGCTTCTTAACAGAACTGACTTTCCTTCCCACTCTCTGTAGTGGGTTATATCAGTATCAAAACATGGCACACCACTTAAAGAACACCAGAACTCCTGATACATCTTCCCAATTTTAAGTCAGTACAATCTCAAGTATTACTTATTTTAGATTTATCTCCTTAAGTGAACATGCTGCCTTGACAGCAGTGTATATATCACATTTTGGGAAGTGAAAAGATTTCTAAGATGTGTATTTTAATATTTTCTTAGTTTAAAAACAAAACAGAACCAAACAAAGCACCTTCACAGTTCAGAGAATTTTTGTCATCACAACACAACAACTACTCTAAACATATAAGAAAGTAAGTTAAGCTGATGATTAAGAAGTATTTGTTACTTCCATAGTGCTGTAAGTAGAGTTTAAAAAAAACCAAAATCATAACCCTGTCCCAAGACTGGCTAACACCAGAGGCAGCAGCAAAATTAAGCAGACTGGCCAGAAGATAAAGATGACAATTTGCAACGTATTTGCAGTTAATGCATCTAAAAATAAGCACAACCCTCAGGATGAAAGCTTAGCAAGTACAGCTGAATTCTTAAATAAAATGACTGTGCAGAGTGGCGATGGAAAGGCCACGTCAGAGTGCTTGCAAACAGTGAGGAGTTTCTAAGTCTCACTGCTTTTCCTGGTGTACTTTGACTCTTTATTGTTATCAACTCTCTTTGTTTCCAAACTTAGGAACTAGTAAAGTCCTGTATGCCCCAACATCTCAATCTTAATAACATGGGATTTGTGAACTTTAATATTTGATTTCTTGAAAACTGATGAGCCAACAGGACAGATGGCACACTCCAGCAACTAGGCAACAGGGTTATGTGGAGAGGCGGCATGCTCCGCAGGTTAGTCACCGCATGATTACACACACTTTACACTGGAGTACAAAGATTATAATTTCCAAATGGACATAAGCTTTGATTTCTGGTCAACCAAATGATCTCATAAAAGTCACAGACTTCACTATTTCTTATATGGCCTAGGTATGCTTACAGCAAGGCAAGGCATATCATCCTAGGCAAAAAAAAAAAAAAAAATTCTGCAGCTCCAGAAAATGCTGCAGAATATGCACCGTCGTAGGCACATGAGTGAGCTTGCATACAAGGGTGTAAGCATTCTGGAAACCTAACTGAGACCAGAGTCTGGATGCCCTAATCATTGAGCTGTGCACCTGCTGCTGCAGGACAAACGCCATCATTTAAATAAACACTCAAAAAGCTAAAGAGCCTTTGGTGCTAATGAGCAAACTATATAATGCAGAATAAGGTGGACTCATTAAAGAAAAAAATCAGGTTTCCTGGGTGCAGTAAGCAATTAGGTACCCCTGAATTACTGATTTCCAGTTTAAGAATTACCAATTTACCAGTCCAAGAACATTGTAACTGACACTTCCGTGTAGGAGGCTCAACGTAATTCTGTATTACTATAATTATATTCTATAATTGTAAGAATAAATATAATTCTATGTTATTATAGAATAATATAGGCCAGCATAACTATTCTGGGTTTAGGCTATTTAAAACTTGACCTGAACTTTTTGCTGCAAAATCAGGCCTATGTCTCGTAGGTAAAGCCTGAACACCACTGTTTGCATCAGGCTTTGTATGGTGCCTAGTCACCTTTTTTTTTCCCCTTGCATGAGCTTTGTGCACAGGAGTTGTCTCTTACCATTGAAACGAGCATCTCTTTAGGTAGATGCTGGACATGTTTGTATAGACGTTGGACAGACTAGAAGCTGTAATGCCAATACAGAAGGACAGCTTGACAGTAGGATCATGCTGTAGCTCTCACAACCAAGGAGATTTTTGTTTGTTACTGTTGTGTTAGAGGAATTTCCCAGGTTTGGTATCTACTACAAGGTGAAACTACAGGGATCCTCTAGTTTTTCAGGTCTGGCTAAATGATTATGTTTATCCAGGTGGCTGCCTGAGTCTTGGAGTTTCAGTCCACATCATTTGCTAGAGAAAACTTGATTGCGTGAATTTAGTCGTTTGTGTTGTTCCCCCTGCCCCCCCCTTAAAAAGTAGTGGTGGTAAAAGCCAGGGCCAAGTCTGGTTTATATAGAGAAGTATTTTTCCAGAATTACTGTTAAAATTGTTTATGGCTATATTCTCCTACGAATCTGCATTTTATTTTTTTTTCACTGTACAGATGACTTCCCATTTTGTTTCAATTTTAGGAATGTTATGATGCCATTGTATACAGCTAAGGAAAAAAACTAAACTTTTTTTAAGCAGAAGAAAAAGCCAAAACCAAATCCTCACAGCATCTCTACTGAAGAAGGACCCAACTGTATCTGAAGGATGAAGTGCTGTTTTTTTCCTTCCTCGTTGGTTCTCTCAGGTTACAGTTTTTCTACTCTCAGATAAAACTGGATGTGAACATGAGAATACTGATTTCTGTGAATACAGTGGCAGAGGTTTTAGTACAGAGTTAATATCCAGTAGTGCAATTTGCTTAAACATCACCTGTTAACACTTGAGTTATTTACCTTAATCTACACTACAGGAAGGCCCCAAAGAGTTTTCCGCAGTGCAGGAACCCCCAGGAGGTTTTAGAATAGAGGGACAGCTACTGACTAAACAGGTTTTATTTTTAACAAAACCAGAAGCTAGCTTCTGTCCATAATTCTATGACTGATAATAGAAAGAATGAAAAATATGATACTACTGTAATGAATACAGTGACAAAATAGCCTGGTAACGAGCTTAGTAACTGTCATCTAGGTAAAAACTTCCTGTTAAGTCAGGAGGACCATCTTCAGCCATGAGGGCTTGCTCTTGCAAACTATTATTTTGTAAGAAACGTGCAGCTTATCATCGTTAAATATTAACCTATCTCTACACATCAAAAAAGAACCTTTTTTTTTTTTTTAATATCAGGGTAAATGGACAAGGGTTATATTGGATTCTTCTGTTACTCAGTACAAACACGTAAGAGCTCCCTGAGAAATGAAAATACCTCATCGTTTTTGAGCAATCAGCAATGGGTATTGCACACCGGTCAATTATTACTGAGTCAAAGACGCAACTGTTAACAAAGAGCCAACCTTTCAAAAGTAAAGATGCTATAAGGGATGCTGCATTAGATTTCAAGAGGGTTTCACGAAATAATTGGAATAACCAGTTGAAAATGAAATGATTACAGGTATATAACTACCGTTAGTCAAGAAAGTTATGGAAATAAGAGGCCCTTTAAAACCAGACTGTTTTCTCAAAATCAATTAAACTGGGGGGGCGGGGGGGAACACAAAAGCTTATTGCCATTTGATGTGATACACTAGCATTTCTGAAAGAAGGGCTGGTTTGGCACTGCATTATCATTAATAAAAACAGAGCTGGCTAACTGATCAGTTAACCGGTGGAATGATCTTTAATGAAGAATCACAACAAACGAGGTACTTCTAATGATGTCCTTTAGAACCTGGAAATAATACTAAAGAAAATAATTATTCTATGTTTTCTCTGATAATCTTTTAACAAGCAGAAGACCCCTTACCAAAAAATATGTAGGTTGCACAAAACCTAGAGAGCATTGTACAACGCTGAGCCCAGGGCAGTCATTAAAGTGACCGAAGGGGGGCAATGGCCAGTGTGTTCCAATACAGCCAAACGAACAAATTTCACGTATAGGGACAAAAAAAAAATGCAAACCACATATACCGAATACAGGCCTGCATCTCAGTGGGAACTGCACCAGCAAGCAACTACACAAGCATTGCCAGAACAGCACTACGGCAAGACATTTCTGTAGGCATGCGGAATATAGAAATACACAGATGATTTTACTTCTGTGGATAGTGCTGTCAAGACCAAGACTGAAGGCACAGTCTTAAGATGTTTAAGCACCTTAACAGGAAGGGAAATAACGCATGCTAAAGTGTTCCTAAGCAATAGCAGAAAAAGGGAGAAAAACCATGAAACCAGACAATATTGAAGATTCGGGAGTTATTTTATTAACAGCGAGGGTCACTAAGCACTGGGCGACACTGCCCAGAAAAGAGGACGGAGTCTGCATTTCCCAGCGGATTGGAAGCAAGCTCACGTCTTTTGGAAATGATATTTTAGTAAACAAAAATATGGAGGTACCTGGAGTTTTTCAACACTGAGAGACAGACAACAGAGCAATGCATTCTTGCCTTTAATAATTCAAGTCTATCAACTGCCCCTACAAACAGAGGAGGTTAGGAACAATACAGGCCCTTTTAAAAAAGAAATTCAACATTGCTGAAAAGTGAAGATACTTAGCGGCCAACTAGACAGGTTTCGAAATTAGAGAGGGGGCTGCTGTGACAGGACAGGAGTGCCGAGGTGGCAGCGGAGCGGCGCGGAGGGCACCGGCGGGGGGGCGGCAGCAGCGGCGGGAAGCGCAGCCCCCC
>WAAD01021044.1:9288-33743 GCA_013389945.1 Fregata magnificens | reverse complement strand
GGGGCCGCGGCCTGGGAGCCGGGGCCGGCCTGCCGGGCTGGCGCTTCTCGGGAAGAGTGGGGGTTTTAATGGCTCTACCTGATGAGCCGCCTCCCTGCATTTCACCGGGGGACTGAACATTATCCTTCCCCAAGCCCCGCGCGGCCGGGAGGCGGCGAGGCGCTGCCCCGCGGCCGCCGGTCTTGTCTTCGAGAGAAGCCCGAGCTGCCAAGCCGTTGCTCTGTCTAACAGTTCCTATAACTTAGTCGGGTTTTGGCTGGAATCCCCTGAAGATGCCATGATAAGCCCTTTCATCCAGTTTGATTTCTTCCAACTTTTTGGGCAGAAGTAGTCCAGAGAACACTGAATGTCTTTCTTGCATAACAAGATACCTGGCATCGGCCTCCCCGAGTACGGAGGGCAACAGCGGTCTGATTGCTGTGGAGTTTCAGGGACAAGGCGCTCACCGTTCAGGAGCTCTTCCCTACATTTTGTCAACCTCTGTCTGAATCTGAGCTAGACCAGGTGCTGCGTAACTGCAGGGAGAGCTGTAACGACTCATTGGGATTTCCCTGCTCAGCTCTGCAGTACAGGCCAAGGTAGGGGGAAAATCCCTGGGTATGGTATACACGCAGAGTATGCGTCGCGGGCGTACTGAGGCTGCTGAGCAATGCGAGGTCACTGTGAAGGTGGCGTACAGGAGGAGGAGCAGACACCCTGGAGCCAGCAGAGTAACTTGCCAAGCCCTGAATCTGAACTCCCATCAGGGATATAGCTATCCGAGCACTTTCCAACAGCGTTTCAGTGGGAACAATCTGAGCATCCCCTTTGTCCCATGTTTAAAGGATGAGGCAAATAAGGAGGGGGCTGCCCTTGTGGAAATGTCACTGAACTTCTGCCATGCTTCTCAAAGGCAGGAGAGAAGTAACCACAGAAAAAATCCAGCATTTGTGTAAGTGAAGAACGATATAGCCACTAAGACGTTGACTTTGCACAGCACTCTGACAAAGTATCACCGTTGACTCAACTGAAGGAGTAGTGGCAGACAGGAACAGGTCCGTGGAGCATCTCCTCTTTCTCCAAAGTGCATCAGGATGACTATAAATCAAACAGATTTTCTTCAAGATGGAGGAAAATGGTCATTGGGATCCATCACAGGCTCAGCTGCGTCACTGAAAACCTGTTTGAAAGTCCTCATCTAATACCTTCTGGGGCTGCTCTGAACGGAGCGGCCAGAACCACGCAACTTGCAAAATGCCACAGTCCTAAATTCTTCATGATCTAATGGGACTAAAAGAGGCTGAAAATGGAAGAACAGCCAACTGCTGCCTGCAGTTGCTCCTGTGATTAACATCATTTTCATGCAGTCAGTACATTGAAATAATTTCAAAATACCAGATAATCTAACAATTAGAGCCTTCCTAGTGACTCTTCCAGAAAGTGAATTTCAAAGAAAGAATTAGAAAACCAACAGTATTTCATGAGAAGCCCTAGATACTGGGTTGGAGAAAAGTTATATTTGTTTGACCACAGATCAAAAACCAGATAAAACTGAGTCATAAAGGATGGAGTCTTTTTCCTTTCTTTTCTCCAGCTGTTACCTAAACCAACTGCAGTTAGCAAAATAAAAAACAAAAATAAAAAGCAGCCAATAAAACAAATAAATTTGCTGACTTTATACTCTTTCTGGGAACTTCAAAAACTGTAGCTGATTTTACTTGAATCTTCTTCAAAACTTGTGGAAACACTCCTAAATTCAAATTAATGCTGGAATTTCAGAGTGGGGTACTTTGTGGGGTACTTTGTAGGGTACTTAGAGCATCCCTCTTCCCTTACACTTACTGAAGCCAAAAGCTTCAAATGAATAATGAATGTTGTAACTCGGGCTCAGTACAGTTGCAGCTGCACAGGCTTTTCACACCAGCTATGAACTAAATGCCGTGTGCTTGTTAACTGTGTTATTTCTTTAGCCATAACACCACAGCAGTAAACTGCTTTATTTAACTCATAGATAGGAAGAAAAATGAGTAACATGATCACAATGGTGCTGATCAATATTTTCTAGCAAGTTTTGAATTTTATGTTACGGTGTTTTTATTAAGGACTTGGTCCAACTTTGAGAGAACCAATCTCTGTGTGTGGTTGTTAAATAACGTATCATTTCTTCTCAAAGCATGGCAGTCTGTGAACACGCCTGCTCTCTGAAATGAAAAAAAACCCCCAACAACAAAATGACTGTAAAGCTCCAAAATCACTCATGGCTCTGAGTCAGCCACAACACAGGACATTTTTGGATCATGTAATACTGTCCAAATTGTGTTTCACGGAGCAATTGCTGTGTTGGGTACAGTGTTTTCTCTTTTAGCAAGTAGTCTGCAGAGACAGTCTTATTTGTCAGTCAGAAGACTAGGAATCAGTCTGCAACCTTTTGGAGAGTTTTCAAGCCCACAGGTCTTTTGCTGGTGCAGCAGATGTTACTACTACAGCTTGCTCTGTAAGAGCAATGTAACTACAACAAAAGAGAAATCCTGAAAGAAATTTAAAGAGGTTTAAATTTCAACTCCATCTAAGGTCACAAACAAGATCATTCCCCAGTCAAAACAGCATGTGATTTCTGCAATTCTCAAGAAACATGGCACTTTGATAAATTATATATTTGATGCTATTTTTCTGGCTGATGAAAGAGGTTTATCTCATATATCTGTTATCTATTTTTTGGTTGTCATTTGGCTGTAAGCTGCAAGGAAAGCTATTTGTTGCACTTTGTAAGGCGTTTCTTCTGCTCAGCTTTCACAGTGAAGAGCATGCCATCACTGGAAGGAAATCCAAGGAAGAAAACACAGGGAAGAAGATACAAGGAAGAAAAGAGAAACAAGCATGGGACACTAGCAGATAGTTGTCTTGTCTTCTTCTGGTGGGTGCTTAACAGGTGTGAGCAAGGCTTTGCATTTGCTGTCACATGCAGCCAGTCAGCCATAGGAATAAGGGACCGCAAACGTAAGAGATGCGACAAGCATGGTTAAATGCAGACATATTTTCTCCCTTTTTGTCAGTGCCCACACCCCAATTTATTGGATCCAATGTTTCAGTTAACACCTGAAATACAGGTAACAATGGCAACTTAGTGCCAGCAATGTGTTGTATTTTCAATGCATCACATTAAGTTTAGCACTAACTGTTAGCACAAGTAATTAAATATTACTTCTGGTTCTTCAGGTAATAGATGAGTTTGCCACGTGACAGAATAAAAGGCACATTTATTAAGGAAGCTGGTGTAAGCTGATGAGATCTGTTAAAGAGCTAAAAAAAATCTGAAGCTGTTTAAGTCATGGACTGTCTGGCCATTCCTTACCTGTTGTATTAGAAATCTCATAGGCATCATAAAAAGACATTTCCTAGGGAACCTTTCGATATAGCACACTACTTGGCACATGCTGGAACAACATGAGAGATTACCAGTTAACTGTTATCAATAAAGATTTTTTTAAAATCCAGTTACCTACAACTATAGGTTGTACAGGGGGATTTTATCAATGTGTATAAATACCTGAAGGGAAAGTGCAAAGGGGATGGAGCCAGGCTTTTTTCAGTGGTGTCCTGTGGCAGGACCAGAGGCCATGGGCACAAACTGAAACGCAGGCGGTTCCCTCTGAATGTCAGGAAACACTTTTTCATGTGAGGGTGACTGAGCACTGGCACAGATTGCCCAGGGAGGTTGTGGAGTCTCCATCCTTGGAGATATTCAAAAGCCGTCTGGACATGGTCCTGGGCAACTGGCTCTAGGTGGCCCTGCTTGAGCAGGGGGGTTGGACCAGATGACCTCCAGAGGTCCCTTCCAACCTCAACTATTCCGTGATTCTGCGATAGGTGAGATGTCATATGTTCTGGCAAGGAACGTACATTTTTCATTGCTGACTTCTGCATTACTGTGATACAGCCGTACAGAAAATTTGTTAAATGCTAACAGAAAGTGAGTATCACAGTCAGTGCTATTTTCCTGTTATATATGCAGATATTACATTTAAACTCTTCTACGCAGTTCCCCCATTTTCGGTGTGCTTTTAGTACATAACCATTCTCCATTCACTGCCAATTGGGACACAGCAATTGATATTTGTGGTACCTACAGAAATAAAGAAGAGGACTAAGGATTATAGGATATTACTGCTAACAAGTTGAAGTTAGCTGTAGGTCCTCAGAGCTTAAAGCGCAGAAAAGTCTTAGCTCTACCACTTTGTGCAGTCTGAAAATTTCAAGTTATTTTATTAGTTTTCACCTTCATCACTAGCTTGAAATACCAGTGGGAGGCAGAAGAGAAGAAAGCTTTGATTCTATAGCACAGATTGACTGGCAAACTGTGGCGTGTGTCACACATTTCAAAAAGCACATATAGCACTCACAAGAGGATGTTGTCTTAAATAAAGAACTGTTCTTGTAACATGATGAGAGGGGAGGGGGAAGCAGGGGAAGAGAAGGAAGGATGTAGCAGAGATTGTATTCCTGGCTTGAATTTTAGTATTTGTTCTCCACTTCTGTGGTTTACCGGCTAACCCAAGGATGTGTCAAGTTATTTTACGTTTCCTCTTGGAAATTTTTTTCCCCATTGTTCATTGTAAGCCTCTTATTCACAACTGAAAGTCTTTTCTAATTTCCACTGTTTGGCATAACCTCCTGACCTCTGGCAGGCAGGCAGATCTCGGATCCTGTGGCAGCTGAACTACTGAAACGTGCTTTTTCTGTCTTGTTCTAGAGAGCACCCAGTTTCTAGGTTCAAGGATGAATTAACTTACGTTTGCTCAACAGACAGGACAAAGTTAGAGCTAATGCCAGTTCTTTTCAAGTATATTTTGGATTGCTGCCCTTCTCTTAGATGTTGCTTCACTTTTAAAGCCCCAAAATACAAGTTTAAGTGAAAAATAAAATTATTCTGGCTAATAAATACATGATCTTGAACTCACCCCTTATGCAAATGATTCAAATTACACTGTGACAAAAATAAAGTATTTAATGTTTTGGTTTCACAGAATTAAAGAGTAATATGCACAGATTATTTTGGCCCCATTCTTTTATGAAAGAAGTGAGTGGGATACACTATTTTTATATATGTTCTTCAATTCTGTTGTAACTGTAATTAAACTTTCTTCCCTCATTAGGTAAACTTCTGGATACCTAGGTAGACTTACTAAGCCTACAACTTGATTTGGACAACACAGTGCTGTCTGTTACAGAAATGGGGTTGAGAGTGATTTTGACAGGTCTGTCGCCCTAAGTTACGGAAAGTTTTCCTTAACCAGTATTAGTTATCCAGAGTAGAAGTAGAAGAATCTAAAGTGGTCGCAGCATAAATATATCGGATAGATATTTGCCTTAACAACAACAAATTGTGAGGATTATAGCCAAGTTTCCCAAAAATGTTAAGCTTCTAAATCCAACTGTAGACTTCTAAGTAAGCTGTTTCTCAAAAGTGCTGAACCTGCAGCAGTTCCCATTGAATGCTCAGGCTTGTAAATGCATGACTGAGAGGCACGATGGCAATATCACAGGGAAAGGCGGTTGCTTTAAAAAAACTGGCACAGTCTGCTTTTATAATATAGAGCTACACTCCGCAGTTTACACCACCAAAGTTGAAATATTTGTTTTACAGGCAGCAAAACTGAGCTCACATGCAAAAGATTTATCTGATGCCCCACTGATGGAGGAAATAGTATCTAAAATATGGAAAATTGGTAGCTTCACATTTATGCTAGAAAGCTGCTCTAAGAAGAAGGTAACAGTAAATGCCCTACCTTGCTTTTCCTAAATAGATAACAAAATCTGCAATTAAGGAACTGATTTAAAAGAGGTAAACTCTTACTAATGCAGATTATTTACTCTCAGTAGAGGAGATAAAGCCTATCTTATTGAAACCATACAGGCACTAAATGAGAGGCTATGCTGAGAAATTTGTATAGCGGGTCTTAAAATGGCCTCAAACAACTTGGAGATTGAACTACAGTCTGCTTTTTGAACAGTTGCACTCTTAAACTTCAAAAAGTTTTAGTTAAAATGTAACAGGATAGTTAAAAAAATTAACTAGGTTCTTCAAAAGCTTTTATTATTTCAGTATTCATGTCACGATTTGATAGGAAAAGGATGCCCTCTCTTGGTCACAGCAGAAATAATTACAGAGATAATCTATCGCTATAATAGTTGAGAGAGAACTGCATTCCCAGTGTCCTGCCTTGTCAAAAATCCCCACGTTTCTGCCAGATAACAATTGTTTATTAATTTAGTGCTAGTCTTCCTGTCATTTGGGGGCAGGAGTTTCCTCTGCTTGTCTTTAGAATTGTGCAATAGAAAACAAATGTCAGGGAATAAAAAATGTCTGCACTGTTCCTCATGCTGCTACAATATTCCCGTTTCCATGATGTTCTGTTATCAAGGAATGAAAAGAAAAACTGAGAACATAACAGGAGCTCAATGCATTTGGAAAACTACCATCTTTCCCATATCTCATTTTGCATAAAACTTTAAGTTGAAGTTGTATTCAACTAAATTTTACTTTCTGAAGTCCTATTGTTAAAATACAGAAAACTTAAGTAAGTTATAATAGTAATATGCTTTAGTAAAGACTCTGAAACTTCACTATGGGCCTAGGAAGTTTGTTTTGCTTTCTACCTTCCGTGACCAAATCGTTGAAAGGAGTTAATGTCGCCACCTCTGAGAACAATTTGCTTCTGTAACCATTCCTGTATTAATAAATTTTTCTGGGATCATGTGCTTGCTTGGTAAATGCCAATATTTCACTAGGTATTTGGCTCAATGCCTTCATTGCTTTAGAAATTGTTTGGAGATTGGTTTTCTGATTAGCATGATTATGTTCAGTTTTATTCCTGGTTTACTTGCCAAATACTCAGACTCAAACTTCCTGCTTGTTCATATTTTGTAGGTGATAGGCTAGTCATAGTCTGCTTGTTTTTCATGGAAAGATTGCAATGTTACATGATCAAAAGAAGTAGTAGTATAATGTCTGGCAATTCTACCCCATGTCCGAGAATGAGAATGCACTGAAAAGGTTTGAACATGTCTGATTGAAGCTGTAGTTTCCTTCTTATATAACAAGAACAGCTTCATAAGATCACAAATGGTAATTAACTCTTTGCAAATATGCTATAAGTGATTCATAATTTTTCCCTTCTCCAGCACAATTATCTGATACCAGTAAGAAACACTTCTGCCTTGTTCAGGGATGTGTGACCACCATTCAGAGTTTTAAATATAGTTAGATCTATATTAGGAATTGATAGTTCGTAGTGTAGTGCTTTGGATCATATGGTAACCAAACCTTAAAAAAAGACTAGTAAAAAAAAAAAAAAAAAAAAGCTTACAAAAGCTTCTCTTGAGCTTCCTCTCTTGAGGAAGGAAAGCGCTCCTTACACAAAAAACGTACTTGCAGATAGAGATGGGAAGCTTGAAGTTTGTTTGAAACTTCTTAGGAAAATATGATGTGGTACAAAACCAGCACTGTAGAAACCCTTCAGTGCAAGCTCTGCAAAGTGGGTGTTATTATCGATTCTGAAGGACTATCTTTCCATTCCTAGTTCTGTTAAAAACAGAGTTATCCTTAGAATATCTGCCTGGGTCTGAAGAAGCATTAACTTTCCATTTAGCAGATGTATCGCTCTGAAAAAAGGGAAAAGTTTTATTGAAGTGAGAAGGCTGTTAGTAGGAAAGACAGAATCACAGTATCAAGTAACGTATAAAAACAAGTTAAGGAATATATAGTTTACACTTATGGGCACAAATTTAAAGCTTCCATTCGTCCACAAACAAGCCCGAGATAACCCCAGACAGGTCTACTTGGGGAGGCATTTATTGCCAGTCTATGGTCAGCAAAGATGCCAGGATGGCATGGTGGCTCTACAGCACGTTCACTCTGTCAAAACGGAAGACCCCAAATCTGGTGACCATGTAGACAGGGTACAACTGCCATTCAAACCCTCTTTGGTGAATGAACTATAGGTATTCTGCACCGATGACGAAGAGAGGGAACAAAGTTTCTGTAGGTGCCAGCTGATGAAAGAACTATACTTAATGATGAAGTTTTAACCCTACGTTCAGAAACCTGTTCTTTATTACAGCACTCTACTGTTACTTTATTGTACCTACTGCCAGTGTATTGTAATACAATATTATTGTAGAGGAAACTGTACAATTTCCTTGATAGATGTAAATATTTGCTGGAACAAAATCTTCCTGACAAAAACACCAGTAAAGAATTCTCAAGCAAGTCAGTGTCAATAAGATGAGATAATGTTTTTCTATTTAAAGATTTGCTTCGAAGCAATGATCTGTCTTATAAGAGAAAAGATTAGTAAGTATGAAGCAAACTGGAAGAATAAGTCTCCTACATAGCAAATACATACCTACTCATATCGTCAGTACAGGCAAGCATGCCATGCAGGCACAGGCATTCATTCACATCTTTTCATGAAACAGCAGCATGTGAACACAGTCACATACCAGATAAACTGTCAGCAAGAAGACTTACTGAATACACTATTCTAAATTCTTAGTTGAAATCATTAAACACAGCATTCAGCTCATTCTTTAAAAACAAAGCAGATATAAATACACACACAGACACAAGTCACTCAGTTCCCCATGCTACAAATTTTGAATCATGCAGTAGCTGCAGTTTTCTTAGCGCATCCCAAAATGTGTGGCACAAATTTTGGGTGTTTTCCTTTTACACACATATCCTCCTATTTTGTCCCCCTCCCTATATTGTGTGAGAAACTTCTACTACTGTTAGCATACATTGCAGTGAACTTAAACAGTGCTAGAAGTTTTATACACAGCAATCTAACTGTAAAAAGTTTGGGTATTTCAGCAATCTTTTAAACAAGAGATGTGTCTGTCTTCAAAGTATTTTCTCAGCTTTCTTGTTAAATATTGCATTTTTATGAAACATGGGTTTTTTCTGATTTAAGTATTCAAAAAAAAGGAGTCAGCTTTGGTATCTTAACAGGAAATTTGATAAATATTTGTGGCAAAAGTGGGAAATAAAAACTGCAAGGAAATAAAATATTTTTCTTTCTGCGCTTCTAGAATATGGGTGTTCTCTGTTTGGGTAAGGGGGTGCTCCCAAGGCCAGGGGTGCTCATGGGTCCCTCCACCTCCATCTCCCACCTCTGCCTGGTGTCTGAACCCCCTCTGCAAGCTGCCCAGGAAGCCAGCAGGACATACGGCAGAGCTGAAGGTTTCCACCCATCCCATGAGATGATCCAGTGCTCTGAAGGGCTGAGAAAGCACCAGAAGAAGTCATGAGGAAGGAGGCTTTTTATTAAAAAACCCCCAACTTTTAGATGGACTTCACCATTGGCAAGCAGGAGAGGAGGAGACCTTGTAAGTGAGGGAGAAGCTTAATCCTGTCCTTGCTCCTGGTGCTGCCACCTCCCACCCTAAGATCTTGTGCACAGAGTCCCAGTCCTCCTCCACCATGCTCTTTTGCAGTGCAAGAGCTAGGACATGTTAAATAAAAGTAGACAATGAAGGTTCTTCATGTGAGGTGTAAATTTGTGGAATTCCCTGCTAAGGATGCTAGAAATCTGCATGGTTCACAGGGCAATTAGAAGCTTAAGGAACATAAATTCAGCAAGGGCTATTGAATATCTAGGCATGACTACTAACCAGGTGTGCAAGGGTGCAGATTGTTTGCGGCCGCGCAGATAGTCAGCTGGAGTAGCCTTGTCCCATAGTCTATTTGGTCTGGCTAAACACCTATGGGCCTCAGCTGCAAATCATCTCATAGATAGAAATGTATTTAAGGGAAAATCTTGTTTATTCATATAGAAGCAAAGTTTCCCCCCTCAAAAAAGTAATGTAATTACATGCTGGATAGCAGCAGCTGTTCTAACTACAGCATGAGTAACCCATCGCTTTTCTTGCTTCCCATGGCACTTCTTCCTTCCTTAGACATCTGCATCCTCTGATTTATTTTGCTGCCTGTTATCTCTTAAAGTCAATACATTTAAAGAATAGTTACTGCGTGAAATATACCACTTCAAAGCAGATCCTGATTCTGAGGTAAAACTCTCCCTCATACTGCTCATTTTCATCCAGGAGTCTAAATATGAGCAGATCTGATGTACATATTTCTGTTTATGGTGTCTCAGGATGCTTTTCACTAAGATCTTTCTCTGTTCTACTCAGCCAGAAGCAGACATCGTACACCTGTGCATTCTTCAGGGAACAGTTCTAGCAAAAACATCTTGTAATTACTACTATTATTACTTCCTCACTTCTTTCCATTTTTTATGTTATTTTATTTTAAAAAGCAGACTGCACTCTGCCTCTCCCCTTTCCCAAGAAAGACATTTTGGTACAATGATAATATGAAGGTGCTACCTTGTTACCAGCAATAAAGATGACACACCATCAGGTTATAGACAGGACAACACAGTACTGAAGAGGTAAAAAATAATCACGTAACCCACTCTTGAGTACAAAGGTGTAGTGCTTTTTCATAAGGTGCTGTAGGACAGGACAGACAAGGAGCATAAAGCAGCACAGTAAGTTTGCAGCACAGCAAGTTTGCAGCACAGCTAACATTTTGTCATAACCTAGACAGATAGATTATAAAGAGTCATCACTATGTACAAGCTTCATCTACAGTACTCCAGGTCTTAATTAGAGTTTTGACTTCCAGGACTTCTGAGCAATTTTAAATTTCAGTATAATATTGCAGGTTACTATATTTCTCAATTCATAAAACTTGTATCATCATAGCTATTATTAAAGCCTTCCATAACCAGTCTTAATATCAATAACATCACCAAAGAAATAGAAATAGGACAAGCAGCATTTGTCTGTGGGAACCAATCTTTAGGAAAAAATAGCACAAGTTACCAAAACTTTTTTTAAAAGGTAAAGCCTCCTCTCCCCACCCTCCTCCCCCGTCAGAATGCTAATTCTGAGCACTTGGTTATGGAAGTGCTATTCTATCATGGAGTGACTACCCGTTTCATGAAAAAATAGCATTTTTTAAATCTTACAGCTGTAGAGAATAGGCTAGCAACCACTGACAATCAAAACAATTTAAAACCAGTGCAGTTACTTAGATTTATTTTCTGTGCCACTGAAAAAACCTGGCTGCCTCCATTCTCAAAAGTAAAAAAAATCTTATGTAAAAAATAATGGAATAATGTGAAGAGTATCAGTTGTCCCACATCTCCCATTAATGCTTTTGTGTACTGAAAAAAAGGACCAGTGTAACATTTTTGGATCACACTTTTCTGACATAAAGGTGGAGATTTTTCTTGATTGGTCCCTCTTCTAGGTAAGGCAACAATTTACACTGAGGACAAAATTCAGTGACAGCCATCACACCTCTGAAGATACCTGAAATATCTTCATTTTGTTGCCTCATTACAGCAAAATTTTAATTGGACCTCTAGACAAACTAATTTAATGCGGCACCTCTGATTCTTTTGGCTTAGAAGCTTATTCTGATGTGAACCTGATGCCGATATTGAAGATAGCAAAGCATGTCTATTTGAAGTGCTGTGAGAATTACAATGAAAATTAACTAAGTTTGCAGCGTGGCAGTGGAGAGGCTTCCAAACGTAAAATGCCTTCTTTCCTCCCTGACTCAGAAGCGACTTGAGATTAAATTTTGCCTTATGTTGCCTAAACTTCCAGGAAACTAAAGTTTTCCAGCTAAATTCTAATGAAGTGACTTATTTTTAGCTGACAGAAGCTCCCCAGAGAAACAATGAGCCATGATTTCCATTTCACATTTACTGTAACGCTTGCAAGCTATTTAGGATCCTTCTGGGTTGCTGTGATGGCTTAGAGGTTCCTGGCAGGTCAGCCAGCACTGAGGCACCAAATACGTCAACATCGCTGCTAAACACGTGAAGTGTTAATTGTTAAAGAAAGGAAGATGCATTGACCATAGCACAAACAAGCAAACAAAAAAACCTTCTCCATCATTATTTGGAATATTTACAGGTATAGCCATCTGACCAGACAGGCTAATATAAACCTACAAAAGTCAGAAAATAGAAAAAAGGGTTGGAAGAAAGAGAGAAACACAAAAGCACAAAGGGGCAAAAGTAATCCCTCTCCCCGCCATATTCACCACCCTAAGTTAACCTGAAAACACTACTATCCCCTACTTGAAAAGGCTTGTAAGCAGCTATCTGCATGACAGGCAAGGATCACATGCCAACGTTTCCTCAGCTGATTAAACCATAAACTCTTGGCATGGCTATATTGGAGCTGGTAACCTTTTCGGCTGCTAAAATAGATCTGCATTCCTATTTTAAGATGCAGAGCTCAGCTGAACTGATCTTGACACCTAGCCTTATTTATGTGCTGCCTACCTTAGGAAGCAGCTCTGGGGACTTTGTGACTAGAAAGTGCATCAGTCAGATGTCCTCTGCAAGAGTCAGAGCTTTGTCAGGCTCTTTCAAATGTCACAACCTGAATGGGTAAGTGATTTTATGAAGAGACAAACATGCAGTCAGCATCTCCCCTCCTTTGCTGAAGCAGAATGTCCTGTTTCAGAAAACCCCTGATTTCACTCGATCGCTCCCAAGTTTTGTTCTCATGCATTCTCACGGGCTCCCTCAAACACTGTAATGTTGTTTCCACACCAGCTTTAGCAATGATGACCACTAACAGTGTGCCGATTAATCAGCTCTTGCTCCCCTTCCTGTTACTCTGATCACATCTCTATTCTTTTTCCAGCTGACACTATCAGCAGCCCCACAAGAATCAGCAAAATTCATCTGTATGATTTGTCCCCTAACAGCAAAATGTAATTCAAACTATTGTTTACGCTTCTGCTAGACTTCAGTTATAAATTGCATGAAAGGCAGAGTAAAAAGCTGCATTGCTTTTAACTACAAATGTGAATCTATGGCAAACACCAACTTCACTAGCATCTCTTAGACTCTAACCGATGCTCCAGTTACTCTGAGCTGCCCAGGGGGCCAGTCCTCCTCCTGCATCCAAGCCCTCCTGCAACCCATGACAACCAGTCTGGCAGAAAGGCAGGAGGAAGAGCTGAGAGGGAAGCACCATAAAGTACTAATAGTAAGTTTACAGACTGTTACTATCTGATGGTATTTTCTCTCAACACAACTTACACCACTGTTTGAGTTCGACTTTTGTTTCGAAAAAGGGTATTTCATATTTTAAAGGGGGAAAAAATCCTCTTGTCAGAGTTCCTTGCAGTGGAGAATTAAGTGAGGGATCTGACCTTATACAGCAGCACTGTTTTGATTTGGCTTGCACTCTGCTGTTAGTGTGGTGTATGGACAAACTCCATTGGAAAAAAATGCCTTTGCTTTTTTTCAGTCAAAATATTTTGAACTGAAGGAATGTGAAAATATTCAGCAGGACCTTATTACCTTTACCATAGGACCTCAGCAGCTGAGACAAGATGATGTTTTATAAACAGCAGGTGGAAATCCTGATTATGGCTACTATTTGTAGTGTGCTATCACCAGAAGCAAATATTTGGAGATACAAGGCCTTTTGTTGACTTAACACTCTTGAGGGATGCTATGGAATAATTTAGGTGTTTACTTTAGGAGGGTGAATAAAGGTCAAATGAATCCTTAGAAAAAAATCCCTAGTACCATATAGTACTTACATGTTCCCTGTGAAGTGATTTAAGAATCTAGGATTTTTACCTAACGTAATTCTAGGCGATAATATTTCTCTGTAATATGTTATACATTATACATGTGATAGAGAGATATATATCATTTATCATACAGATATTACAGAGAGATATATCTATCTAGGCACTAATATAACTCTGGGCGATGACTTTCCTGAGGAAGGTTGGGTTAAGTATTGTTCCTGCAATAATGACAATTAAGGTTAAGTAAGATTAGTGTTTGGTGTACATAGTGATTCATACAAAAAATATCCTTTATAAGTCTGTCCTCATCTTAATGTATTAATATTATTTGCATTATTCTGAAATAATTCTTTGCAAGTCTAGGCTGGTTATAAAGCAATTTTGCTTCTACACTTTCATTTCCGCCTCCCCCTTTCCACTAGAAAATACTCTGGCAGGAAGAAACTGGTTTGCTTTATAACAAAGCCAGGGTTTTCTGGTTTTCCTGAAAATAAAAAGCAAAAACACTTTATAAGAAACATTTGACTTAACATAAGTATTTCATTGAAACTATTAGTAAGGAAAAATGAATGATAAACTATGGAGGAGTTTCTTTTCTTCTTTCCCAGTAGTCCTGCATTTGCTATATTCTCCCACAATACTGAAACTATGTATTCTGGCAGTGTGTTAAATCATCAAACTACGCAATGTTTTGAGACTTAGGCACTGTTTTAAGTAGAAAAAAATCTTCAAATAATCATTGAGGTAGCAGGAAAAAACGACAATTACTCTATATCCTTGTGATTAGGACACAAGATACTGCTGTCTAGTTTCTGCTGCTCTGAAGATTTGGCTGGTTGTACAAAGAACAGCATCCACAACTGAGAAAAAGAGCAGCCAACCGCAGCTTCCACAACCCTTTGATTAAGGCTCTGATTAACAAAGCTGGACCTATGGATTTAAGTCATTTCAGATCCAGAAGGAAATCAAACAGCTTGTCCACACCCGGAAGGAAGGCTAACACACTGGGCTTTTTGATTAAAAAGGGTCTCCTCCCTCTGCAAACATGTGAACCTGACTCCACCTTTTGTAGTATGTTTTCTCTGTCATCATACTTCAACAAGTGTGCATTTAATAAACAGTTTGGGAATATCTGAAATCATATATTTTAATGAATTTACTATTCACCCCTGCCCTCCCCCCCATCACCCTGGCCAAAAGAAACTAATGTGCTAAGACTTGACATGTATGGGCACGTCCTAACCAAAAAACCTATTCAACGGCAAGATGATTTTCATATTAATTTAATTATCACAGACCTATTAAAATACTGTAAAAGACATTTATGTCAAATCCTGTGGCAAGGGTAGGTGATACAGCAGAGTAACCAGGATAACTAACAAGCTCATGTGCTCCGCACAGAACATGGAAGATGAGCAGCTCCTTTATCTACTAGTGTTTGAGAACACAACCTACTTGTTTCTTTAAAAAAAAAAAAACACACTGCCTTCTGGTAACAAAATTATTGTTTAAGCGGAATTTGTATTGAAGTTAACCAGTACAGTTTTTGAAAGTATGACACTAAAGGTAGGTGAGCTCTACAATGGTCCTAATTTAACCAGGGCAGGCCCAGGTTTGTGACGTTCAGTGAAAGGCACCAGGATCTTTCTTAACACCACAAGATCCTCTTCAAAAAGCATAGTACCAGAGTCCATTTTGCTTGCTGAGCCTTCTCCTTTTCTGCAGAGCGACTCTCAGCACTCCTGCTGGCCTTTGGCACTAGTTGTTTTCTGATCTATCCCCAGTGAAAATTCTAATTAATTTAAAGTAAACAAAATAGAAGATTAGTCTATACATAATACTTTTTTTTGGAAAAAAAATTGGACTGCTCAGAATTACATATTTTACCTTTTTAAAGCTGTCACAAACACTGACTGTTCATGAGCTGTTAAACCAAAAAATATTCTGAGTTAATCATGCTTCAGATCTCAGCTTTGTCCTGATATGAAAGAGAAAAGTCTCTCAAAACCTCCTAAGTCCTCATAGTCAGGGAACATTATTTTCGGACCGGCTCTAGGAAGCTGCTCCTTCCATTGAGAAGTTTTCCCCAGGCTCTCAGCCACCTGCCTGTCCTACCCCCATCCACCCCTTGATTCCCTCTCACTCTTTAAAACTGAATCAACTCCTGAATCAACTGTGCTTCAGATCCACGTTCCCAGGTAGTTGATCCAACAAGGTCTTGTCAGTACAATGAAAACGTGCATCAGAAATCAGCTAGGATTTCACTAGCCCTTCTCATTTCAGTCCTTGACAATAAACTATTCTGCTTCTACCTGAGAAAGAGAGTTACTGCAAGATGCTACCTTGGTCTGAAGATTACTGCATAGCTGGGCTTAGAGAAAGCAAGATAAGGAGCTGCAGAAATTCCCAATACTCATACTTAGGAAAGCCCAAACATTTTCTGACAGAAAAGAACCAAAATAATACCTAGCATGTTACATTTAATAAGCATCCATACCACCATGTCTACTGTATATCTTACTGTAGTCCAGCTTTTCTATTTTTTGAACTTTGTGTACAACTGCTTTTAAGTGTTCTTTGGCTCTAAATGATTGGTGACCTATCAGGGATTATACATCTAAATAGAAATACTGTTGTGAATACAATGGACTGGAATTCAAATCAAATTTCTTCCCTCTCCCTACAGCTTTTCAGTCTGTGTGTGGCTTCTTATCTGAAGAGTTTTATATAAAAAGCAGTGGAAATAAACAGGTCTAACAAGATTTGAAGTTTATCTCGACAGATCTGTTCTTGACTGAGTTTTAAACCAAGCTCCTTGCATGCAAACTTGGCGAGTCATATTTGCATAAAGCAGAGAGTGCTTCTGAAATCTTGGAGGAAGTAACGGCTGTCCTCCACATACTAAGACTTTAAACTGTAATTTAGTGATGATTTACGTGGCTCTGGGCTTTTACCTCCATTATATATTCATGCTTGAGGAGATTAAATGTGGTAGCTCATAGTTCAGTCAACCAACATCAGAAGTCTAACCATATCAGGCTAACAGATCACTTTCCGGATTTTCATCCTATGAAAATGTATGAGGTACTATGTTACCACAGTAGTGTGACTTATATTTTTCTTTAATACTTCCAGCCTCAGTATTATTTTGAAGGAATGTGCTATTCCACCTGCACACCCAGCATGCTCAAATTAAAGCAGGGATTTTTATGAGGAAGTCAGCCTCTAAGCTAATAATTGAAGCACTCGAGTCCTTTGCTAGAGGTCTCTTGAAGGTCTACATCCTTTTTTCTTCCAGGAAATTAAGCTCATAATTCCTAGAATTAGATTCTAAATTTTCTGGAAAATATTATTATGAGTGACTAAGAAGTGACTAAGAACTGAGAAAGCAGCTTCTGAGCTGAGGATTGAGAAATCCTCAAAAGTAGTTAGGCAGCATACAGCTAAGCATAAATGTTGCTGACATGCCAGGACCATAAATCTCGAGACGTGAATGCCAAACTGATATATTTATGCTATATCTCCATACTAGTTTACTGGCATTGTATTCTCATAGTCTGGTTTTTGTTATTAATACAATCTTCAGCAGGTTACTTCTTTGTGTGTTCCACAATAAAGCTGCATGTGGCATAATCTGTACAAATTACTGCTTTTTAGCTACTTTTTTTACTGTTATGTCAGACTGGTATGGAAAAAAAAATCAAAATGCACATTAGCTCTTTATGCATTTTACAAAAAGAAAAAAGAAATTTCATGAATCATAAGGGAGCAAATGCATTACAAAGCTACTTTTTGAAGAGTCAATAGTAGCATATTTGCCATTACTAGTCACTTCTTATTGGGATTTAACTGCTATCTCTCATTGGAATGGCTCTGGAGACAGATGACTGCTTTGGAAGGACTGGTCTATAAAAAAGCCAGAAAACGTGGAGAGCCAAGCAGTCCATTTCTACTGAAGAGCAAATCTCTGTTGCATTTGGGCAAACTTTTACTTTGGAAACTGGATTAATATTTATACTTTAAATAATACTTTGTAACTCTCCTTTTCAAATAAATTTAGTACTATCATATTACAGGACAGGTAGTTTGTTATTGATGACCAAATCTCAGAAGCTAGGGAGACTTACTTCAAATCTTATCTGAAGTTTTGAACATTAAAAATCATTTGACTTGAAAGAAATCCAGCTTTCAGTTATTCTGTTTTCCTAATAGGAACAGGGATAGAGAAGATGAGGATAACAAATATCCTTGAACTGGCTGGATAAAATAAATCAACAGAATTTGCTTAATTAGAAAATCCAGGCTTTTCAATTTGTACTGATCTTCTTACTAGCTCTGGGAATTGGAAAACATCTGCGGTGCAACACACCCTGCAAGTCTGCCCTAGGCAGAAGGTGGGGAGGGACTCCGCTCAGAAGTGCTTTCTGTCCCCATTTACACAGCCAGAACCAATACGCAGTTCCAGGTTTCCATGCGTGTGTCTCCATGCATCCTTCCTGCTTCCCTGGTTGCTGAAATGCAAAAATGACCTTCCTCAGTTACTTTGCTAGTTTCATTTATGGATGCTGCCAAAATGGTTAGAGATGAATCAAAAAATTAATAGAATGTTTGTACTTCTGTATTTCCTTTTGTATGTACATACATAGCTTTAGGCATGCAGAACTATGAGCGCGCTATTTGTAATAACGCTATTAATGAAGCCAATTCTTTCATGCTTAGTGACTTCACACAATACAACTGGGCTTTCTTAGTTTTCCGTCCACCAGTGGAATTCCCCAATGAGTGCTTTCCCAGCTGTGACAAATTAAAACTCCATCAGATTTATTAATAATAATGTATGAATGGGGAATGGGAACCAGTGGATTTTGGTTTCATTACTGTAGACCTTTGCTTCACTTTTAATTTACTTAAAATAAGCATTATAATATAAAACCTTAACATAGTACTTACATGCTGATTTTTACTTACTGTTATGTGAAACATTCCTTAAAAACTGCGCCAGCGTAAAACCCAGGAAAAACCTGCCATCTGTAGGGGCGTGGTCTACTTTGTGCTACTTCAGTTTCTGCCTCTACCACACAGCAAGCAAGCCACCCTATACATTGTATATTCATAATATGGTCCTCCACAACGTTCAAAACCACTCGTCTTCTTTCACAATTCTTTTCAGCGTAGGACGGACTTTGTTGTTTTCCTGTAGTCCTCTTGTCAAGCTCAGAAGCTGCTTTCGTACTTGCTCAAGATCCTCTCTTTTCCCTATGTTCCAAGAAGCTGATGTAATAACATGCAAGTCCTAATATTCCACCAAGGCCCAAAGCTGCTGGTTAACTTAGGAGGCACCTGAGCTTCCTAAGAGCCATAGCATAGCCTTTAAAGTTTCCCACACATTGAAGGCACATCTGTTTTGATGCTTAGGACCTAGCTAATACCAAATCATGCCTAAACCCGATCAGAATCCAGAACATCAACATTCCTCTCCTTCAGTCCCCTGAGGAGAGCTCTATCTACCAGGCATTCTCGGGGAACACCTACCGAGTATCAACAGCATCTGCTGTCTCAGAAAATGCAATGGCAACCACAACAGTTTTAAGAATTAAAGCTAATTGCACCATTTCCCTCTTTATTCCCTACCACGATTGCTATAATGTTAAGGGCTAGCATCCTGGAGGGACGTGCCAGCTCCAATTCTTGTTTTCAATAGGTTTTTTCAATTCACATGCAGATGATTATAAAGTATTGGCTCTGTCCTTGGGACAGCGTCTATAACCTTACTCTCTTCTTCTTAGGCAAGTGGCATAAGTACTTGTCTCCAGAATCAAGTCCAGGTTTTTTTATTCTCTCTGGTCCACAGAAGCAGATTTTATCCTCATCAGCGGGACCCATCACAAACAAAGGGGAGACAGTCCTGACCAAACCAAAAATCTAGTGGTTAAACTATATTTCCTTGAAAGCTGGCAGCCACAACCCTGACCTTACATAAGTACAAATAAAACTGAAACTGAATTCCTGCTTACAAAGAAAGTCCTGTAACCTAGCTGATTATTGCATTAGAGGGACAGTATCATGAAGGAGATGGGGAGAGAAAGAGAGGGAGCCGGAGAGAGAGATTGCTTCTAGAAAAACACTACCCTTACAGCTTGGTTTCTTTACTGATATTTTCTCAACCTGACAGGCTGAAATATTGTAAAAATGGGCAATTTTTCAGGTATAAAGCTTAGAATTTTAGGGCAGAACTGTGTTTTCTTTACAGCTCTGTTAGGCTTTAGAGATTTATGTTTCCGTGTAAGGCAATACCTTTCAGAAATACATTTACTTTCATCACCAGCAACAGCTGCATACTGGGCAAAGTGAAAAGTAGTAATTAGGAGTTTAGCTTTTAAATAGTTTGCTGGGAGTGTTTATTACAACTTTTTCTTGACTAAAGGTTTGATGAATATAGCTGCTTTGAGTTAGAGGTATCGTTTCCAAGTGTCATGGTTTAACTCCAGTAGGCAGCTAAGCACCACACAGCCAAAACCAGTACACCAGGGTAGGTTATACTATCTGGGTCCAGTATTTGGTTTTATTTTTTAATGTATAATTTGCCATAAACAAATACACAAGATTTCCTAGTCTTCAGATTGTAGACACATGCTAAGAAGTGGTCTCAGTCCTACAGAGATTTGTAATAGCTGTTTTATGACTGAGGAATTGAGCTTATGAATACATAAAAAAAAGAAGTCTGTCAGAAAACCAATAATTAAACTTGATTTTTATAAGTACCTAATATCTTACTCATCAAATTATTTTGCTTCTTCCTCATCATCCCAGCTCCTGAAGTTAATATTTTTTAACAGTTCTACATTATTATTTTCCTCACTCTGATCTGTAAAGTAAACCACTGTCAGGTGAGTTACCGCTACCAAAGAGTGCTTCTTTGATGGATACGAGTGTTTTAAATACTGATGGTATTTGGATGCAGCTTTAAAATGTTTTGGAAGTATTCTTGCCTTGAATGTATAGATAATACATACAAAGAATGCTTTTAGAAAGAACCCTTAGAAAACAAAGAAGCCCATGTCTTAACTGATTCCAGTAATAAAAAAAACTTGAGCAATTAAATGATGTGGGAGTATGTACCGTTTGAATTTCAAAGGGAATTTCATGTGTTCAAGCTTTACTTGCACTAGCGTTGGTCAGCTTTACACTGAGGTATGTGTGTATACATGTAATAGAGGGGGTTTTATACATAATTTTATATATATATATAATTGTGGAACTAGCATCCTGCTCAATGATTTTCAAGGTCAGTATCTCGTTAAGTCATATAAAAGGGCTTGATGATGTGACATTTCCAGTGTCACTTTATTTGTTTTGAAGTTTAAGACCATGTTGCTTAAGATGTGGAAGCAATGGGTTCTCTATCTTCGACTTACTGCTGCCAATGTTTTTTCTTTCTGTAACTTTTACAAGTGAGGATGGCTAGTTGTCTGGCCTGTTCAGGCATTCCTACCAACAAAAGTGAAATCCAGAAAAAAGTCTTCCAATAAAGAAAGTCAACAATGAAACAACAAAGGAAAAATTAGGTTAATTAATTAATAGGACATCCTCTGAATAATACGTAAGTTAACGTGTGATTCAAAATAAAATAACAGAGAAATACCAAGCAAAATCCACTTGCCTCTTAGTTATAAATGTCAAGAAAAGGCATACATATTTTCCAGATTTCCACTAACAATAGTCCGGACTTCCAAGGGAAATGCAGAAATACATAATAATACATATGTAAAGAGGAAAAACCTAAACTCTTCAAAGTGCATGCACAAACTAAGTACAAAATAAGATAATTAAATTTGGTTTTGAGATGAAATGTCAAGAATTAGTAGTGGGTAAAGCCAAAGACTACTTAAAGAAGAAAATTCCTTGACTGGTTTGCATTAGAAAAACTGCTTACATGTTTCCTAACTCATTGCATTATCTAGTAATAGGAACAAGCTGAAGATACATTTTAGAAATCTTGAGGAAACAACTGACATAGGTTGGGTCAATTAAACCTTACTGCAATTTAGTTTTGAGTCTGTTAAGGAAACTTTATAGTTTTGCGTGAGGTTTGTTATTCTCCGTAAAAGGTGGCAGGTGGTTTCACAGATCTTCTAGTGGCAAAGCTGATTTAAGAGTTCCTCTGTGCCCAGGGGTGTTTGTTCAGTGGGTGAAGAAGGGCAGGAAGTTACTCCCTCAGCAATTGTGCCGATTCACTGCTTGTGGGCTGTGTTGTAAACTCAGATTAGTTCTCTAATCATTTAAAAAAAAAAAAAAAAAGTACAATCTTTCTGAAGTCAGAAGGAGACTCTGAGATAAAGCCTACCTCTGGAGAGCTTGTTTCATGGAGTCAGACTTGGTTCAGAAATCCTGCTGAATTTTGCAGTTACCTGTGGGCTGGGAACCGCAGTGCTACACTTAACCAAAGAGAAAAGGAAGACTCGCCCTGTCCCTGAGTTTGTCTCCTTTAGGACACTGACTGTAGTTGACACAGAACCACACCCTCAAAAAAAGAATAATTCAAAATTTAAGAGACAGAGCAGAGGCAACTCAGGTGAGCAGCAGTACCTTCTGTAGGAAACCTGAGAGGAAGAAAGACTTGTTTTTATAAGGGCAAAGAACCCTGTGTCCTGCTGCTTGACTTCCTCTTCTGTTGAAAAGGACAGTTCTGCTCATTCCTTGTTAGTTTTCTTTGTTAATAAATACATAAATCTCCCACCAATTCTTCAAATAAGAAGAAATCTGAGATTTTATGTTCTTGGTTATCTACTTGACTGAGAAGAGGCATTTCCAATTATAAACATTATATTCATTAAATTCCTGAACTCCTTCAGGCTGAGCATTTGATTTGATACACAAGTTAAACTTGCCAAAAAAAAAAAAAAAATCAGCAATCCCTACTTATTCTGCTTATGTACTATATTCTGTAGCTTTAGGGTTTTTTTAATTGGGCTTTAACATTTTATTTTTATTATCCAGATCATAACTGTTTCTGATGGCTTACATCATCTACTCTCAGGGCTGCTGTACTGCCTTTTCTATTTGAACGCTGCTGCTGAGCAAATAGCAGTCAAACTCAGCACAAGTGTTTCAGAATTTCCTTCCATCAGGACTCAACTTTGAATTGTGAAAGGAATTGTAAAATCATGGTACTAATAGATGCTAAAAATGGAAATGTAAACAAGTATCTAAGCAATCAATAGTGCTCTGTCACTAGACTCAGAAAATGCTTATTCTCTGGAAAGGCCTTCTTCACTTGTCCCCAAAAGGATAAAAGACAGGTTTTTTACTTTTTGCTTGTCAACATGTTTATCTGAGATACTAAATAATCTTGATCTTTTCATACGTGTATCTCTGAAAAAATTAATTTTATAAAAAATAGTGGCTACATTTTGTACCACGAATAGAGCTGACAGTCAAGCATAGAGGAACAGGGTTAAAACTTTGGTTATTTCCAGAGCGCTTTGTCTTTTTCAAGTGCACAAATGGTACTGACATACTATTTTTGAGGATATAATTTTCTGCATATTTTCTTTACAGAAAAGAAGACTGGGGGCGGGGGCAGGTGAAGGAGATGTCAGATGGGCTGATTGTCCCAAACAAGAAGCTGGCAGTCTGGTGTACTGAATCTAGTGTGCGGCTGATAAGGGTATTTCTGCACACATTGTTGGTACTAGATGAAAAAATCATTCAGGAATGTATCTGCCTTTATAATTATTGCACTATTTTTTCTTAAATGAATGGTGTTTTTTGCTTAGGTATTTAAAATGAGTAAAAGCAAGTAAATAAATTATTTAGATTAGAATAATTTAGAGTAATGCATTTGGAACTACAGGGAAGCTATAATTGCCTCTGCCTTGATACAAGAATATGACTTAGTTTCATGCTATGTCAGTAGAAAAGTCCAGCTGCAGATGCTGAAATACAAAGTGGGCCAAGGTCTAAGCACAGGAGTTAGTTTACCAGAGTGTACATCTAAGCTGGAGTTTAACTGTGAAGAATTAAGGAATAAAGGATAAATTTGAGGCCTCGTGGAAGGGAAGGGGTAATAGGGCAAGTGTGAGCAATGTCCCCACGCGCTAAGGGACAGCTAATGCAGGGTCATATTTAGTTTCTCAACACTTGGAAGTCCCGGTGCGAACGCTGCAGTGGTGGCGGCAACTTCCACGAGGCCCTGCGGCCCCTCGCGGGAAGCGTACTGCCCTGCCCTTACACTAGGTAGCTTCAGTGCAGCTCCGATAACAAAGGAGCTCCCCTCAGGTGCGGGGGGAGCCCCTGGCGCAGAGCCACTGTCCCTGCTATACCTCCTCGGCCTTCGTGCCACGCTATGCCCTGGCACCAAGGATGCTCCCGGCACGGTGAGCATGGCCACCGGGGTGGCGGTGGCAGGGGAGCCTTCTCCGGCCACCGCTGAAACCCACGGGTGTCAAGGGAGGCACACCTAAACCTGCCTGGGTGAGAGGCCCCAGGCAAAGCCCGGAGGGTGGCACAGCACCCCAGGTGCTCGGGGGCCACTGGGAACAAGACAAGCGCTAAGCAAGTGGGACGAGGAGTCAGCTCAGCCTGCTTGGGTCTTTTAGGACACGACGCCCCGGCCCCGTCTTGCCTCCCCGCTGCACCCCAGCGTTGTGCTTCCCGGGCTGAGGGGGCCGGCGGCGCTCAGAAAACCGTGTCTAGGAGCTGCAGTATTAAACTGCTTCTGAGGGTGGGGGACAACCTCGGAGAAACGCTCCAGGAGTACGTACGAAAGCCCTTCCCCCTTCTTCAAAGGCAGGCCGGGGCACCCTGCGGGCAGCTGCCCCCGCGGCCCGACCCCGCC
>WAAD01021043.1:85495-99639 GCA_013389945.1 Fregata magnificens | reverse complement strand
AAAAAAAAAAAAAAACTAAAAAAAAAACTTTGGGGATCAAAAAAAAAAAAAAAAAAAAAAACCCCACAAAACCCAGGAACTGAAGGCACCATCTGGCCTAACATGTAAGAGCAGAGCAGGAGTCATGAAGGAGGAAGACTTTAATGATCAAGGCTGATTATCAAGAAAAGCAAAGTGCATTTATGCAAAGCAAGCAAAGACAACAAAACTTGTCTTAACTCAAAGCTAGGTGGGTACCCAAGCAGTGACAAAGGAGCAGAAACCCCCAAGAAACTACCCCCACAGAGGGGAACCCGCCAGTGGAGGAAAAAGAAAGAGCGGACATGGAAGAAGTAGGTAATCTACACTGAAGTCTCTGTATCCCAAACATTCTGTGCATTATGAACGGTCCAAATACTCCAGCTGAGAGGGGTTGAGGACTGATGTACTGAGCACCTGCCAGTCATGAAAACAGAAATCGGATTAAACCAAAGTGATAATTCATTTTTTATCATAATGACCTTCATTTCTGCCCCTGACACATAATGGGTTCAAGGATTCACCTGGGCAAAAGTTCTCAGCCCCAAAGATCCAACCTGAAGCAAAAGATGGATGGAGGTGGTGAGAACAGCAGCTAAGTTACAGTAGCAGTTACTGCAAACTCCTTACATTAAAGCAAGCCCTATATTTGAACTCATGGAATGTGGCAATACAATAGTAACAGGTATCAGACAAAAAAAAAATTCTGTGAGGACGATGAAATACAGTGATGCAGGTGGAGTGGGAGGTTGTACAAAAATCTTTAGCTCATGAAAAATCTTGAAAAATCTATTCAAGGCATCACAAGTAATGCTTATATAGCTTTCGATCACTTAAAGATGAATGGGAAGAATAGTGAGTGAGGAATGATTTTGAAACCTGAGATATTTGAACAATCTAGCAACTGGGAAGATAAAGAGAGATAAAGATAAGAATCAGATAAAACCACTAAAATTCAGGGACAGGTGAAGTAAGTGTTGAGAAAAATAGGTGTGGTTTTATAGAGATCAGGATTAGAAACTAAGGAGGTTAATTGATAATGGAGGAGCTGATTCTAGAGACTCAAAAATATAATACCATCCTGCCTGGTTTTGTTTTTTTTCTAAACTGTCTCTCCTTACCATGAAATAAAATATTTGCACAGGTTTGGTAGACTATACAGTACTTTGTAAACAACCTGCTGATAGCTACAGTATAAGGAAATTCTAAGAAAAATGCCAGGATAAGGAATCAGTTGTATCACTTGAAATTCCCCCTGGGGAAATACAGGCATCCAAGTACCGAGGCTGATTTTATATTCCAATTTCTGTTTCAGAGTATCAAAGCCGAAAATCATACTGTCCCCTGCTTAGATCACGTAGCTGGCTCAGACCGAGATGAATTTCCTACTGATACTATGTTTGAGGAAATTGCTCATTGCATGTTCCCTCAGGCTGGATGCCAAAAGGAAATTAAAGATACATTGGCCAACTCAGCTGCTATGCAGTAACGGCATCTGAAAAATACAGCTCATGATCTTTGCCATGTCAGGGCAACCTCTCTGCAAATGAAAGCTAATAAGAGTTGGATTGAAAGGAGTAGTGATAAAGAGTTTCTAATGTCTGGGACAGACTCTCAGCTGCTAGGACAGCTGTAAGAGCCAGGATAGAATACTTGCTGAGGACCAGGANNNNTAAATGTGATCCTTCTTTAAAAAAATACCTCTGAGATACATACGACTGGACAATCTGTACACAGCTCTAAACAAAAATATCACCTTAAACCAGCCAGCTGTTGAGAAAGCAGCACAGGCAACAAACCACTAAATTATGCAGCCACTTAAAACAACGACACCTGGCTCCAACTGCTTCCACCTCACTGCATTCCTCTCAGAGGCAAAGCTTTCTCCATCACAGATACTCAGTGAGATAGCCGTCTTTTGAGATACTGAACACTGTCCCAGTCCTAAACAACACTCAGATCAGAGTAAACCTCTTGACTCATTCACATCTCACATACTCTCAATGACAAAGAGCACAGCACAACATCCAGGATTGAGCCCATTTTCTGTTGTCTACATCACTTCATCCTTCCCATCATTGCACCACTGAAAGCCACAGACTTTTGTGGGTTGCTTCTCAGTACTCCTGCAAAGAACAGAGCTCCTTTGGCAAAAGCGGAAGCAGGCCCAAACATGTATTTGGGCTCCCTTGGACTCAGCTAGACTTACCTTTCTTTGAAAGTTGCAGTCATTTGAATTTCCCCTTTAACTCTTAGCCCGGTATCCATGAGCAAGTATGATTTTCAGTGTTAGCCCTCATATGATTGCAGCACATCTAAAAGATACTTTCAAGGCTCTATCCATTACGACACGGAAGTCTAACAGCTATTTACTCAATGGAAGCTTAGGAAACTAAGGAGGAGTTAGACATTTAAGTATTGTTATGTATACAACAGTTCGCTCATCTGGAGACTCACAGAATGTCCCCCACAACAAAATCTATAAAAACATAAAGAAGAGATGGGTTTTCAAGATTACCTTCTCCTGTTTTAGCCACAATACTAAATGCGTTGCAATGCACTATCACATAGTGACACTCACATGTTGGACATGCCACTTGCAGGGAACACACCACTTGGTTGACAGCAGGGTGGGGAAGCACGAGCTCTTCTTTTTACAGAAAAAGGAAGAGAAGAGCATCCCTTCCAAACTTCCAGGGACAGGCTGCAATTTGTGGCTAAGAAGAACCTTTTGCCTAGCCCAAAAGAAAAGGTCATTTTCTGCATAAGTTAAGACTATTGCAAGCATTGTCAGGGCTTGCTAACAATAACCTCAGTGAGAATGGGTCTCAGATACAGGGGGAGATGTATAAGTATTCTCCATGGTTACAGATTTCAAACATAGCCATCTGAAGAGCGAGTGCCTTCGTGTCCCATTTATGTTCAATAAGAATGGAAGCATCTTCAAAAGCAAGTCGCAGATCCTGTTGAAATCCCAGCCAAAAGTCCCGATTATGCTATCTGTAGCAGAACACGCTTCCCAGAAAACACATGTTAATAATGAGATCAATAAGATATAAGTTGGACATAAAGAAGGTACATATACAGCATGGGTGAAGGCTTGGCTGGCGTAATATAGCCAGTGTAAGAAACTATGCTGTAAGAAAGGCATAGATCAATTAGATCAATTAGAAGATTTTCTAATCAGAAGTCTAGAAGACATGACCTATGAGAGAAGATGAAATAACGTTCAGTCTAAAGAAGAATCATCTGAAAAAGGACAAGATGTAAAAGCATTCAAAAATACAAAAACCCGTTGCAAGGAGAAAAAGTATCAAATGCAGAACTTGAAAGAGCAATCCACTGCAAGTTACTAAGTAGAGAAGCCACAAGAGGCTCAGAAAATCCCGTGAGCCAAAATGCATCTAGCCATGCTTTTGTAAGATGACAGTATCACACTTGCTTATCCTGCTCTTACTCCCCCTCAGGCTGTGACTGCTGTTGGAGGCAGACTGTGGCATTAGACAGACCTTTGCTCTGGACCACAAGAGCAGCTCTTGCAATCCTACGTGTTCTCCACACCCATGGTAAGTAGAAGACAGAACGATTAGGCTTAAGTCTACACAAAGGAAAATTCAGGTTAGTTATGAAGAAAGGGAGAACCAAATGCCGCCCTACCAATTAAGGACAGTGATTCTTCTAACTGAATGCTCAGAGGAAAAGGCAGGATCTCCATCACAGGAAGTTTTTAGAAAGAAACTCTTGTCAGGGGTGACAAATCTTGCCTTTGGAGAGAAGAATTGACTGGATGACCATCTTACGATACAAGGATTTAACATTGAAAGGTTGTGAGCCCACCACCCTCCCTGCATAAAAGGCCTCTGAACTGGTTTTAGAGACCTGGCCTAGCTAGAAAACATCTGGTTGGAGCACACCTCTTCTATCATGCTGCAATATTATTTCCTTAGGTGGATTGCTGATTAAAAAACGGTGAGGAAGACAGCCTATCTACCTGAGGCTGCAGCTGGGACAGTTATTGAGCACTAAGGAAAGTGCATCTGCCAACAGGCTCCACAAACCTTCTCAGCATGCTGAAAATATCTTGCAAGCTGGTTGCTAGGTGCTCTGCTCCTTGACATTTACATGCTTGAGCAAAACCACATCTGCTGTTTAGCAAAACGTCATAATAAATGTCATTTTTAAACATTGTCTGCTGCAGTTCCGATTAGCTTGTAAGCAAAACATGAGCATCATTTCAGTTCTTAGAGGGAAGTCTTGTTGCGTGACAGCCAAATACAGGCTGTCTCTCAAAATGCTGCAGGGTGGTGCAGCCACTTATAGAAAGCAAGGTTAAAAAATTTATGTTTTACTGACAATAATATCTCAATTTAAAACCTTAACCAAAATAAATGGTTGTGTAGGGATAGTCCTATTAATTCATCCCCTCTCAATAATGCAAGCTAAGAAGAATGCGAGAGGGTTCATGCAATCCATTACATAACCTAAAAAGAAAGGAAAGTATGTTTTTTAGCAGACATTAGCCTGGACCTCAAAAAAGAAAAAAAAAAAAATCTCTATTTGATCTCTAGTGCTGGCCAATGCATAGCACAGCACTGGATTAGTAGCTTATTCTCCCTGTATGGATTTTTCAGGTGTTAGAGGAGAACAATGCTACTTTTGCCTAGTTTAGTTGTTGCAGGGGCTGTCTTGTCCTTGGTAAGCGTTCTGGGGGACTGGTGTGTCACTACAGAGGCAAACAGGTAAACAAACGCTACTATGCGGCTTTCAAATATAGAGTCCTACGGTTTTGCTGGACCAATAAAACTCATGACAGAATGCTGCAAAATGGTTTCCTCTTGACAGCTCTTTACATCAGCTTTGAATGGTTAAAGACATCATTTGCCAAGCGTGTCAGGGACTCGCTGCTATTATGGGTGGCTGTAGCAGAGGCAGCGCGAGAAGAGCATTCACTGCAGCACCGCTCCAGGGAGGAGCTGGACTGAGAACAGGTAGTCCACATCCCACCAACTCCTGCTGAGCTGCAAGAAGCTGGGAGAAGGGCAAATGGAAAAGCAGGTCCTTATTTCATCCCTGCTGCTATTACACAAATAAAGCAATAGAGAGCAGAGGCTTTCAACCTCTAAACCCAAGCCAAAGTGACAGTGATTGAAAGCCTTTACTGGGCTGGCTGTTCAGTGACAAGGCACAAGGGAAAGGGTTTGAGCAGTATGACACCAGCTCCCAGGGGGCGTATGTCAGCATCACAAGAGACTGACAGCCTCCAAATGACAGCAAAGGAATGAGCGACGATTATACAGCGTTACAGGAGTTTTGGGTACCTCACACAACCACAGCTTCTGAAGTACCGCTCTGAGAACAGTGTGCTTGGGCTAGGCTTGCAACCTTCACCCATTACTTCAGAGAGAGAATAAGAGAGAGGAGGTGGTCTTGGCTGATCTGTCTTCTCGGACAACAAGGTGATACCAGGCAGTCCATCACAGACTGATGTGACAAACTCCCAAAAGCTGTTAAATAATGCACTCTGTGCTAGTTTGGCTTGACTTCTATAACCAGAAATCTTCTGCACCACTGGGTGCGTTGAACTACCCATTAGCTGATCTCAGATCTGAATTTAGCAACGTTGAAGAAACTCAGCACAAGGGTCAGGTTTGTCATGGTACACAGGTGAAGTAAGCTGGAGAATCCTACTACATATGAAAAAATGTATGACTCTCTATCCAGCCACAACATTACATAGAGTATAAGGCTCGAAAACTTAGAAGGAAAAAATGGTCTTGAGTGTAAACTGGGATTAACAGGGAAGGAAGAAAAAAAAAGTATTTATGTAAATCAGGGATTCTGGGAGACAGAGGTGATCACAGTTAACATAAAGCTGATCTAAATACGAAAGGACGTATAAGAGCTACTCACTTGCCACTGCAGGCCTTGGGGTTTTCACTGTATATCTTGCAATACTTGGCGTTTGATTTCAAGGCCAAGTTCTTGGAGACAAGAGACAGCATAAGAATTTCAATTTGTTTCTTACAAGGAAAAGCTCAAAACTTGGGCAAACCCCTGGTGTAACTTATAGGCCCAAACAGAAGGAATCACCTGAAACCCTGCACGACAGATAAAAGGAACCATAAACATAATTATGGTGACAGACCACCAATGTTGGGATTGGAGATGCTGCAGACTCCATTGATCTCGGTACCATGCTTCCGGCTCAGATATTCTCTAGAAGAAAAGTCACTGTTGCTGGTGTATCACAAAAAGCCAGCTTTGCCTGGTCACCAACGTCAAGCCCAAGGCAGGGAGACTCAAGCATCTTCCATTCATCCTTTAGACGCTGTACACGGGCCCCATCCACATGCTTACAGACATGCCGAGACAGTCTCTCTCCGACTCCTTGTGAAATATGTACTTCTGCAAGAGGGAAGAGGAATGATAAAGGCCACTGCTCTGCATGTTCAGTGGATTACATCTTTGAACAAGGTAAATGAATTTGCTGAAGGATTTCCCATCCTATTTCGGTGTTTGTAAGCAGGCACACCACCAGTTACCGTTAAAAGTGATGTATTTGCCTTGAAACCTCACAGCTCAGTCTGTTGTAACGAACCTAACAGTCATAATAGTGAAAATTTCCACTTCTGTCATAGCAGATAAAGGAGAAATGCTGATACCATGAGAAAAAGGTTTATTGATATACATCTGACAACACACAAACAATACAGATAATACTAGCAGGCAATCAAATGCCCTAACTGTGTAAATCTGTGTTAATTAAAGCTACAAACAGTTAGCAGGGGAGGTCTGTTTCACAGCATCTGATGTTTATGCATGTTTTGGGGGCCATTTTTAAAAAGCTGAAGGCAGAGTAAGATTATTTTAGGAACATTTCAGTGTGATGTTTCTCACAAAGCCTAAGTGATTAGTGCTGAGGGTAATTTGTGTGGAGGTGTTTATCACCTTTGTGCTAGTCTTTTTTACTACAGTTTTTCTATTAATTCAGCAGTTTGATTCTCAGCTGACACACTGAGGGCTGATACAATGGAAAAAGCAGATAGAATACTATAAATAAAGACCAGCTCAGAGTGGGGGCATTTGAGTGACACTGTGAATCTGCTCTCACTGAGAAAGGGTGGCTTTTCTGACCGCTCTCTGGAAAAACAACAGCAGAGAGCTATGTTAAAACAAGTTGAACTAATCATACAAAAACCAAGTTAAATTTCTACAAGTTATTCAAGGCCATGTATTTAATAACTGGGTCTGGGAGGAATGGAAAATTGAGATTCAGGATCCTACCTTGTGCCGTATTTTCTTCCTATAGCTTTCAAGTGTCATATGAATATAATTTAGTCAATTACATAATTGAAGATTGATAGTTTTGTCTCTACAGTAATAAACTAGGAACTAGTTCATGTTTAAATATTTAAAGAAATGTGCATCCTAATTGGAAGAAGGAGAATCCTGTGTAAGTTTTTGCTGGAGTGATCCCAAAGGTTTCCTTATTTACGGGGAAAGGAGGATAGGGAAAGGATACTAGCTAGTATGAGATACAGAACAGTCTAAAAATTAGGACTCCAACTTGAGAGAATTATATTAAGTTCTAAATTGTACAACAGCCTTCCATGAATCAAGATCCCTTTTAAGCACGTTCCTCAGAGTTAATGGTAACCATATTAATCAATGTGTTTTAATTCATTGTAAAGATGGTTACAATAAACCTTTCAGACTCATGTCAAAATACCCTATTCAGATAAGGCCTTAAAGAGCTGAACCACACAAGAGAAGTTAACATTTGGATCACGGCGGGGGGGAAGCCACAAAACAAAACCAATGCATCACCCCAATGCAGTTTTCTCAGAAGCACTCTGAAAATTAGCTCCATCATTTGCAGTAGGAGAAACATCTTTTAGAAAGCTGAGCCCTGTAGAATGCTGGTCCAGATACCATAACAAAGCATAACACTTATAACTCATTCCTTCACACCACCTAAGCATAAAAATCTCATGGAAGGTGGACACAGCCTTCATTCCACCCACTGTAGTATAAACTGAGTTAACTAACCAACCCTGACTTTCTGGTCACATTTCTGGATTATACTGTAGACCACAGAGTTTTAGAAACTGGGAATATGTTGCTCAAGTTTTGGTTTATGTTTAAAGCAAAAGTCCTTCATTCATTCTGAGGTTAGTTTACCACACATGCTAGCAAATTCCACTTCTGCATTTGCTGATACAAGAGATCTGGCATCTCTGATTCTGTGTGCAAACAGATATCTATAAAGCATGGAGTGCCTCAAAAATAATTCCAGAGCTGATTACCAGACTGGGTTGCAACTCCTCAACATACACAGAAGAAAGATTAGCAAGAAATTTATTGCACCAAAACACTGTTTGTTATGTACTTTGTACAAAAAGAACTGTGATTGGGAGAGATTTCTTATGACTAGGGAATTAAAAATGAAAGAAAATAAAGGCTCCCAAAGCTTTAAAATAAAAATATTACCTTGAAGAACATTTTAGACGAGCTCACTTATCCTGAATAAACAGAGACATGAGGGTAATTTTTATCATTTTAAATAAACATTTTACAAAATGTTAGAAAAATATTTTTCTTTTCTAAGCATTCTGCCCTGGCAATTTATTTTTCTAATTCACTAAATTAGAATAGAGAATAGGTCAAATTATCAAAACCTAATTTGTAGCGCAGAGATCACAGTGAGTAATCTTGCTTAATGAAGCTGTAATCAATGTCTGAGCAACTCCATTATTAGTATCATTACGTTATTTATTTATGCTCTGTATTGCTAAACTCTTCACCATAAACAGCCTTCAAAGGCAAAATGTGCATAAACTGAAACGTGTATTACTCCAGAGTTTTGCAAACAACCTCTTGTACAAGTGAAGTAGCTCTCATGCAAGAGAGGATCTAGAAGGTCAGGTTCAGACATTGGTTTAAGTCAGCCTGCGTAAGATGATGTCAGTTTTGCCTTTTAACAACAAAAGCAGCTAAAATGGGTAGAAAATATTCTAGCAGTAGTTAGAGTTGTGACTGGAATTCGTGCTTGCTAGTGGTAATTACGGCAGCTTTCTTCAGGACCATCTCTCTCTGTACCATTTCATATCGACTATGGGATCATATGATAAGAACCAGCCTATTCTGCCTTTAGAAGGGATTCCACTTGTAAACAGCAAGATCTTTTTGGCTGAAATAGTCCCCCTAAAACTCCACTGAAAGCAAAATAGGAAATTTCAATGTAAGCAGTTAAAACATAGCCAAAAAAAAATTACTAAACAACTGATAGTAAGTGTCCCGACTGCCACCCATTGAAACTGCTCTTTCATTTTTGCATGCCTGCTACAGCACATAGGCAATAGCTTTAAACGTTCACCTAGGACACTAGCACAATCGCTTAGCCAGCGAAGAAATTTCTCAGATGTTAAGTAAGTGGTGTCAGCTCAGTGCACTGAGAAAACCTATAGTTTCCTAAACTGACTTTTTTTTCCTAGTAGCAGGAAGGGAGCAGCTTTGTCACTATTGTTCACAGAGTACCTGTTACACTAGTTCTACCCAGTGGCACCTGCAAGGACTTAGGACAGTGACACCTAGAATGCCTGAAGACCCAAGATCTCCCCAGCACCAGCAACAAAATACAAGAGACAAGGGATGCAGAAGTTGCTTTGTGCCAAAACATCTAGAACCACCTCTTCTGAAAGCCGTAGAAGTCAAAGCATTTCCATAAGCCTGTAAACCCCTAACTAAGAGCCCCTCCTTTACCAAGTCAGAATAGATATAATAAAGTTCGGTTTATATATTAAAACAGATAATTTTTTTATTTTATTGAAAGAAAAAAAGGAATTGCTGTCATTAGCTTTGTTACCGAAATATTCAATAAGCTGGTCAAGGTGTAAAAAAAGCACAGCAGTCCTACAGGTCTATGGAGAAGTAATTAAACGTCTTCCTCAATTAACTTCAGCCACAAGAGGTTGTGCTTATTTCATGAGACTCAGTTTTACCTGGTGATAATAGGCGCAAAGCAATATTTCATAATCTCCAAAAAGAAGATTTTATTATTCCAGTATCAGAAGCTACATCCTGCCTAGTGATATAAAAATTAAGTGTTATCCTAAAGATATGTCCTTCTTAATATCACTGGTCTCTGCCTAGATGAATATTAAACAAAAGTTAGCAAGACATGGAAAGCTATTAAAAAGCCAGATCCCCCTATACACCACTGGAATAAGTTAGCTGGTTTCAGCCGAAGAACACCACACAGACATCTGAGAGAGAAAAACTAATGTACAGACTGAATTTCACTTAAGGAGCATAAAAAAGAAAAATCAACTTCCATTGCTGCCTAGAAGTAACTTAAAGTTATTGCCCTTACTTGTACAACTGTATGATCACAAAGCTTTATGAGAGTACACACATTCAGCATGTTTTGAGATGATAACCAGTGATGCCTTTAATTCACGATGTGAGGTTTGGATAGCTATCGCCATCCCATGTTGCTACAGAATTGACTCTGCAAGGTGATTATCTGGTTATTCAGTCTGTGGCCTATACACTATCTTANACCTTTCAAGTCCACATAAAAATGCCAAATCTGAAAAGAAGGGGGGGTGGAAATCAGCTCTCTTTTCATTCCAAACAGACAATGCCGTAAGTAAACTTTGTGTTCATTTATGTGATAGAAAAGTTACATATGTATTTACTTTGAAATTACTGCTAGTATTATATGGCATAATCCAATTATAGCAATGCCAAGTTTACACCAACCACTTTCATTTTCCAACCCCTTTCACTTTCCAATATTCTATGTGGAAAGAAGCAAACTGACACCAAGATCTAGGTCTGGACTAATGGAGATCTTTTGGTAAATCCTATTTTATTTGTGAACAAGCATTAAGTGATAGAGCTAAAGCAGGGATTCATTCCTTACAGCTTTGCCTTAGTACACACTGACAGTCCTGTCTTTCTAAACACAGGACATGCATCTTATTCTATAGCTTGTCTCCTCTGGTGTTCCACACACTCAATAGACAGCTATGGAAACTGCAAAGATGAGAGGGTCTATGAAGATGGAGCCATATTTATACATAAGCAATCCAGCGCAGGGAGATTTGTCACGTCCCATCTATGCAGCACTGCTTTATGCTATGTTAAAGAGGTAAGAGATAATGTGGAAGTGGTCAGCATTGCCTGTAGGCAGTGGGTTGCTCTCTGCCAAGAGAAATTTCCCCAGTTATTGCTGGCAGCTGTCCCTTATGGGAACAGCATCACAATGGATGAAAAAGTACCTTAGCTAGTTTAGCCAAACTGAAAACAAAGACACTGGAAACATGGCAGAAAATGATCAGATGACACCATCCATCCAGCTGCCATGATCAGTACAAACAAGCACTTTATGGCAGAACTTCTTATCAGAAAGATCTTTTCTAGGAAAATAGAACATAATTTCTCAGCGGTTGGCTTAGAAAAAAAATAGCCCAATTTTGTTACCAGAGCTGTTCTGTATCCTTCAGAGTCCTCTACTGCACCCCTAGTTACATGATAGTTTACTCAAAGGAAGACAACTGCAGAGGATGAAGCACAGAAGTTTATTACAGCTGACTACTGTCACAGAAAAGCAAAGGCAGAGCCAGAGAAAACCCCAAATCAAACCAGAATCTAGTTGTGTAAGGGAAAGCCGTTCCTTTTAAGAGGCGTGGAACTGCTTTGCACCTGCTATTCCGAGTGGAAATTGCACTCCTGTAAATTGACAGAACTATTATACAAATGAAGCCTACTTAATGCAATATTGTTGTATACTTTGTACCTATTGATATCAGTAACCATAACTGGCCCAAGCACGCTGCAGTCAAATGTTAACCTAGTGCAGTAGAAAATTTTTTAAATCACATTATAATAACAGATGATGTTCCAAACAAATGCAGTGGTGAATAAGTGCCCTCTTAAGGGCATTTGGTACAAATAATGTTCCTTCAATGCACTGACATAATTTTGAAGTTCAATACTGAATACTTCCCACAGCTAAAACAGCAGCTTCAAACATTCCCCCCTTCTCAATATTTCAAAAGTGCTGTGAAAGGTTTTGAAATATTAGCCAGCGTCCCAGTCATTTCTATTTCTAAACAAAAATCATCAGTCACTAGGGGCACTAAGTTGGCAAAAAGTTATATAAAAATATTCATTCCAGTGTATGATACCCACCTGTTCCGTTCCTCTAACACGAATTAATACCAGGATGCTTTCACTTACCTGAGGTAAGGTAGGAGGGGAATAAGGAGAGGGAGAATAAACTAATAGATTTAGTCTTTGGCTGCAGTAAGCCAAGACCAAAAGAGGAAACCTTCCTAATTACTCATAATGCAGACATTGTTATATTTTCCCGATCACATGAATACACGCCAGCCTGAGAGGGAGAGAAAAATTCAAAGTGCCGTTTTGTGTTACTAATCGATACAAGAGAAGCACATGCGTCAGGCATGAAATTGCCTTCAGAAACCACAATAAGAGACCTATAGGTGAAGATCTACATGCTGTTCCAAAAAAGGCTTAGCCATGCCACACGGGATCCTTTGGGAGGGCTCCCACAAATTTAGGATGCTGTGACAGCAAGACAGAACAGCCTTTCCCTAACACACTGTTATTGCAGAACTGGTTGCAGAAAACAGGTTTACCAGAAGCTGAAGCTTGCTCAGAATGGTCTGTAACACAGTCTTTGGCATTTAAGAGCTCTCATATGATCACAGAGTGGCAATTTTAGGCTCTACACACAATTTGGAGAAGTTGAATAATCTTGTCTCCTTTGACAGCATATCCTAATGGTCATTTTCACACCTTAGGTCAGCAAAGCTAGCATCTCAACATAAAACAGATGTGTTCTTGCTTACAACAACGCCAGAGGGAACAGACACCTAGGATACTGCCAGATTTTATTGTCATATACATTCAGCTGTAAAACTAACTCAAAACAAAGAAACTAACTTCTTCAGAGCTTTCCACCTAGCAGGCCCCAAAATCCAAGTCAACTCTATACTTCAAAGCTGTTCATCAGGTCAGCTAACATTACACGGGCATCAAGGATTTGCTTAGGCACCGTTCTCACTAGCTTAAACAGGGTTAAAAAAAGAACAGATAAAAGCATGTCTTTCTGGTAGAAGATACCTATAAACTGCTGCACATGGGAAAATCTTCCCCCCAACTTTTCTACTTTGGCCCCAGGCAAACCAAATGGTAATACCAGTTGATCCCCATAAAGGCAGTAATAATGCAGTAGTTTGTTTTGGTGGTGTTTTTTTCCTTCTCCGCTTCTCAACAGGCTGGGTCTTCCTATTCCTTTTGGTATGTTTCTTAAGCATTGCTTGATCAAGAGACTTTCTACTTTCAGAATAGCTATAGCAGTCATTGCTTCAGCAGGTAGACGAGCCTATAAGGAAAGATATTTCAGGAACTCCAAGTTTGAAGAAAGTCTATTTTTTGCACACCACACCCCGTATTTCCTCTCCTATAATCTTGTATTTTAGATATTGCTTATGGAGTAAACTCTAATGTTTCTCAAAAGAAATTGATCTAGAAGTATTTCCTTTGGACGTTTATAGACCAAAGCTTGCTTTTGGAGTGTTCTTTCCAACAACATGCAGCAGCAGCCAGCAGAGAGAGAAGCAGTCCTAGAAAAACAACATTACCAGCTATGGCCAAAAGAGAGGTAGCCAAGTAAACCTTTCCTAGCCTGCTTTTGGAAGGGATTACTTGGAAATTTTCTTTACTTTTACAGAAAGCACAAGAGAAATGGGGAGCAGGGGGGGCAGAAGAAGAAACTGAAGGGAGCCCGTCTTAAGGTTGACAGTAGTGTCCCCTTTTCTGATGTCTTTTTAAGACTTTAACACCAGTTCTGCAAGGGTAGGATGCATCGGTTGCTGTGACTGCATAACATTATACTTTCAAATCAACGCTTCTGGTTCTCCACTATTTCAGTGGTCCAAGCAGGAGAATAACTAAGATATTGCTCCCATTTTTCACTGCAGATGTATTTTCAGGAGAGACCTGGCAACAAATGAAGGCTGGTATGAGAGCACAAAATTCCCATACCACACACCCAGCTGTACACCTACACACATCACCTTCCATTGTCAGCT
>WAAD01021043.1:64743-85433 GCA_013389945.1 Fregata magnificens | reverse complement strand
TGGATAAAAAGTTGCCAAGTGTGTTACATAAACTGCTTTAATTTCTTTGATAAATTATTTTTTCTTAGGAACATACCTGTTTTAGGAACCCATGATGATCCGATGAGTAATCATCAACGATGACACCTCAGTGGAAATTGATGTTTTACAGATTTAAACTACTAGGTTATAGAATCACTGTGGAAATACTAAAAGTTATCCTCCCACAGCTGTTTTCATTTGTAAGAAAAAAATGTTACACAAAATAGCCTTTGAACAATTGTCCTAGTTTAGCATAGCAAAGACCATCACAGGATACATTCACGATGCAGTACGTAACCAACTAGCCCTGTGATATAGTATTGCCATTGCTAGGAACAGCCCATAAGCTTTGTACTGGGTTTGCAGTGCCTCAGGACTGAGGCTTATGAGGCTTGCTCTATCTGAACTTATCTTGACCTGCCTGCAACTCTGTTTTAGCTTCATTTAGCTGTAACAGGAATTTTTCTAATTGACTAGGTGTCTATGTCTAATTCATTTTACTTCTGTGTATCTTTGTATGGTACCACCATGGTTTTATGACTAACATAATGTGGTACAGAGAAATGCAGCCTGATATATCAGAGGCCTGGGAAAGTGTAGACACAGGATGCAGTGTAGGAGTACAGGCATGGGACGATAAGAGATGGGGCACAGGCTTGGAAAAAACTTGGGTTAGGAGTAACAAAGAAATAAAATCTAGTGTAAGCAAAATGGCCATATATAGTAAATTTGACTGTAACATGGAGCTGCAGAACAATGAAGAAAAAGCAGAGGTGTACAACTGTGGCAGCAGACAGATAAAAAGGAACTTAAGTAGATCCCAGGGTAAGGAAGAAACAACCATCAACAGGAAAATCCTGTTCTTTCTGGTGAAGGACTCCAGATGCTAACAACTCACCTTAATACCGCCCCCCACCAGAGTGAAACTACAGGTCATGCAGGAAATGGAAAAGCTATGTCAGTGTAGTTTGCAGTTTGGTAGTAGACTGGTTTATGTACTTCAGATGTTATTCCTGTGTCATGTAAATATATCGGGACTAAAGCTAGGCTAAGGGGATTTCTAAAGAAGCACTGCATTGAACTGAGCAGCACATATCAAAGCTAATATAGAACTTCAGCTGAGTACTTTGTCTAGTCCCACATCACACTGTAGTCCTGACCTGAGAGTTTAAATAATAAAGCAAGAAATTCCTGTAATGGACCATAACTGAAATAACTGCCCAGAAAGAAGGCTCCGCCTAATGTTATTGTCCCAGATATACATCCTTGATTAATACCTAAAAAGCAAGCTGCTTTCCAGCATTATCCCAGCCATATGTGAGCTTTACTAGCAGCAATTTTCTCTTTAGGCTTGAACTTAGCTATTCCTAACTACATGCAAGGCTTTTCGCCTGGTCAGATTAGACTCTCAGATATATGCAGGGCCCATCTTACTCAGGCTTCCCACAGTCTTGGTATAGTCAGGGAGACAATATGAAGAGATGGGGGGAAAGGGAGTTTTCTGTCCATCACATGGTTGCAATCATAGACATTGGGAAGGGCTAGCAGCAGAAGGGACACTGTTAGCTTTGCACCCTTTCTCCCAGGAGTCTTTCCTTGTCACAGGTCATAAGTTACACTGCCATCGAAATGCTAGTTTCATTTATCTCCCCAGATTCTTAGGCCAGAAAACACAAGTTCTTTACAAGTCTGCTCCAGTTGTACTAACATATATCACTTAGCATAAAAACAATATTAATTGGTGTATCTAGGACTCTATACCCAATTTCTTCCCCCCTCCCCCCCGTGAAGAGCTTGAGCTGGAAAGGTCTTCAGGAAAATGAAAATTGTTCTACCTGTTTCTCTATAAAAGAGGACTCCTAGAGCTAATTATATCTAAAGTGTGCTGCTTGTGCCTTCACAAGATAAACCATCACAGTTTTGTTAAGTGTCTCTTAATAACAACGGATCCATTACTGCATAGTTACGTCCATTTCTCAGACAGGAAGATAGTACATTTACTGCTTCCTCTTCTCTTGGAATCATGGATTAATTTGATTAAGTGTTGTTCTTTTCAACAGGGCATTACTGATAGCCTAAGTTCATCCTTTTCACAATTACGTACATAAGGAAAAAGTGTTCAGGAGATGCAAGTGAGGAGATGAAAGGCAGCTGGATAAGCAATAGGGGTAAGTGACTAATGGACAAATTCGCTCTGAATATATTCTCTGTGGAAACTTTCTATTCCTGCTCAAATTTGCTCTATGAGATGACATTCTCTCTCACTCCCCCACACGCCCATTTGCATTTCACACACAGGTCTGACCAACAGTAACTGAGGAAGAGAAATACGATTATAGACAGTAAATGTGCAAACCCGACCTTTTATCTAATTGGATAATGTCTCCTAAGACATCCAGAGTCTAATTTTGTTCTCAGTTACATGGATGTAAATCAGGATGAGTTTCTTCTGAGATCAGAAGAATTACATTTCTAGCCTTTATGCCTTCTGGTGGTCTGTTACACAAAAGCACGCACATCCTTTTGCTGCAGATAGCAGAGACACTTGTCTGTCTGTAGCACGTTGCCCCTAGATCCAAGATGAACCAGCCTCTTTAATTAAGATACAGGGCAAGATGGCAATAGACGTTGACAGTAGCAATTGATTTGTCCAGTCCCTGAGTCACTAGCACGAACTAGCATCTAAACTACGGCTTGATCTCAGGTGACATGGCATGCGACAACGCTGCTGTGTAAGGAAACTTATTCATGAGCATTTGCATTCTTCAGGCCAGCTTTTAAAGACTAGGTCCCGAAGGCAGTAGAAAATTAAAAGGCTTTTGTAAACTGATGGCAATTAGCCTCTAAGTCATCTGTACTGCTTAACATGAAATTTTATCTTTATAATCATTAGCTATAGAAATAAAGCTAGTGTGACAGTTTCATACAGAATTCCCACAGTTTTCTTTTGGGAGGAGGCTACCTTCTGGCTATAAAACCGACAGCCCACTAACAAGAGGCTTGGGAACAGCATGTAGAAGTGGGAGAAAGCTCTCTTGCCAGAATTCAGAAGTTCTTATCTTCACCTCAGTTTTAACCTAGGAAAAAAGATGTTTGTGAAAAAGCATTCCAACTAATGTTAAGAAATCCACCAAAACAGCATTTTTGCTCAAACAGACAATGAACTCCGATATATAGGGCACCAATTCTCCTAGTTAGTCACAGGAAGTGTTGCAATAGTCACTTTTAATGAGTGACAAATAGAAGACTTTATGGGAACAGACATAAACCACTGAAAAAAATGCATCATGGCTGAAATCCTGGTCCATAAGCTTACAGAAGAATAAACATCAAAGCACTTTAGGCCATTAGCAAGCAAAGATGGATTTAATCAAAAGAATATTTACATATGAATAATATAGCTTGTTACACATTTATAGCCCATCCATGGAAAATTAAATTAATTTGCAATGCAAACCAACTGGGTCAGCTAACGAATGCCAATGAATGATGAATACCACTAATGACAGAACTGTATTTAATTGGTTTTAAAAAAAAGCTTACTTCTTTTTTTGGTAAGTACTTATCGTACACTATAAAGAACTTCTAGTGTCACTGTGCAACTGGTAAAGAGACCAGTACGGGGCGGGAACCCATCAGGGCAGGTTATGATCCTCGTATTTCCTTTTATACAAACACGGGTTAGCTTAACCTACAAACAACAAAAAAACATTTAGAAAAGGTGGTTAAAAAGTTATGGAAACTGGGCAAAAAGTACTGCAGTCAGTTGCAACCTGTTCATATCTATTTAAAAGAGGCATCATTGTGTGGAGAAGGAATTTGCCTGGTGGCATTTCAATACAGTAGGAGGCAGCCCAGTGATGATTGAAAGAGAAAAAATTGACTCTCATCTATCCTTTCTCCACCTTCCCGTCTTTCCCCATTTATATGTTTAATGTATCTGAGAGCGCATAATGAGGGTTTTTCCAGTGGCATGTGATGGAGGACAAAGCACAGGGTACAAGGTGGCAGCATAAAGTATGAGGTATCTCAGTGGAGACAGATAGGTGGCAGACAGAGGAGCAAAAAACCAATTAAGTGCTCATGTAAACAGCTTACCGTGCAAGCACCTAAATGCAAATAACTCAGAAAGAGAGCACACTAAGAATTAGAAACACCGTCAAGATTAATCACCTTCTCATCTCCCCACAAAACAATCGTCCATAGACACTGAACATTTGATAAATACAAGTTGAGGATATTTGCACCAAATTTTGCCTTGAAGGTCGCTGCTCTCATCTCAGGCCTGCAGAGCCGCCCAGAACCCTACAGAGCACGAGGGCAATAACAGCACCATCTCTAAAATGCTCAGTGACTGCATTCCCAAGCATCATTGGTACAGAAGAGTCTGAATCAACGACTAACCCTCCAAGTCAGCTTTAAAGCCCATTTGATGGCAGCACTCAGTCCAGAAGGCCAGGCTAAATCCAGTCCCAAACAAACCTGACAAGCAGCACACAGTGTAGAGGTAAGGGCCGCAGCACCAACTGTTTTCAGCCACTGGTTCGTCACTAGTATGCCAAATTACCAGCATATATAGATATATCCTAAGAGCAACAGGCAAAGAAAGTAAGTTCTCTGAGGGCTTCCTGCAGGTTGAAACTATACACACAAGTCATAGAAGCTTGTTATTAAGACCAGTGCTAGCAACAGCTTGCTAGCTGCAAAAGCCAGTGTGAGACCAAAAATTATACAGCTCATGAAACCAAAAGCATGTAAATATCTTCAGATGCATTTGCTTAGAGTAATAGCAAATTTTAATTCAACCAAACCTCAACACACCCTCATTTCTCCTCCAAACCCCAAACACACACATGAATATTTCAGCACGCCTAGAACACTACAATTGCAAACTGTTTCAAGCAATGTGCAATTAAGGCAGCCCAAGATTACCCTTTCACTAATATTTATGCTAAGACTAATATCACAGATATATTTATCCATCATCAGGATGCAGTCTATATTTTTCGTATCATAGAAGCAGATACAGCCCAAGACCCATTGTAGTAAACAATTAGTAGAAAGATTAGGATTTCTAGTCACAGCCCTCTGGGATTGTCACATCTGAAATGTTGTTTCAAAGAAATCCATCTTGAGGAATGTTCCCCAAACAAACATAAGACAGTTAAAGGCACAACCACGTATGAAGTGTTACCAGGACATGCCAAGTTTTGATCACGGTTTATTTCATATTTGTTCATGAGGTGCTTTCTAGGCATTTTTACAGGAAGGAAATAAGTTACTGGTGTGTTCAGGGCAATAAAAACTAAGATTTGAGGCACAATTAAGGAAAATAACTGAATACACCAAGCACTTTAACAACAGAACTGTGCATAAGGTTTTAGGATATCTGCCCAGAAAGTATTTCATAAGGCAACTTGAGTTAACATGTCCAACTAGTGAAATATCACCCAAAGAAATAAAAAACACCCTCCTCCCCTAAATAATTATACCTTTCATTCATCAGTGACATGCAGTGGTTAGGATTCATAAGAGCAGATCATGAAGCTGTCTTTTCCATATTCTGCCATTTGGAAGCTTGTAATATCACACACCCCCGTTCCTTTTGGTTAGGAGACCCAATAACACTTTACTGCCATCTGTTATTTTGGGACTCCTCATGACTATTTCATGATCCTCTCAGAGTGCCACTTTGTTATTGTTTATTATGGGGGATGAACAGCTAGCTCTGATACTGCTATGTGTGTAGCTACACACCCTGTGATATCTGAGACATGTCCTCCCTCCAGAGGCTCTTGTTAGAGGAACACAGGAGCTCATAAGTGGGGTGTACAAAAGTAAAATGAAATACAATCCTTTGCAATAAATTGTGTGTGAATTTGATGATATTGGTTCCATTCATCCATGATTATTAAAAGTTGCAAAGAGGTTGCTGTGGAGGCCCCTTTGTCCAACCTTAGGACATTGAAGAGGAAATATACCATTGCATTTTTTAATATAGGTTGTGTTTAAAAATAGTACTTAACAGAAAAATGATGATTTTGTCAAAGCCCTCTTTGAGGGAGTGAAATTCTGCTCAAAATCATGACAAAATTCCTTCTGGTAAAAAAAAAACCCCAAACAAAACCACCAAAAAACCACAAACAACTCAAGAACATATGCATTTAAGTACCTTGAGTGTGCCAAAACAGGTAAAAGTGCAAGGAGGATTTAGTAGTTCATATGAATCTCTTGATAGAAACACTGTTGCCATAACAACAGCATATTAGAAGGATGGGGGGGAAACGGCTGAAACACATAACTAATAATGAAAAAGACCTAGTTTCAGGTCTTCTCTATTATATGCTACAGCTCATTCACCGCAGCTAAATAAGCACAGACTGCATGCAATGCATTTCAAACCAGCAAGCATCTATAGTCTTTGCTACTCCTCACCTTTATCGTATCTAAATACTTCAGAAAGCATTAGTCATTATAGTACCCTTGTGAGGAAAATGGCTTTATCACTGCTGTTTGGCATTAGGGTAAGTCAAAGAGCACCAATTAACCTGCCTAAAGTCATATTAGAAACCTACCACAGAAGCAGAACTGTGTTCCAGACTGACACAACCATACACGACCTTACCTTCACGATATCTCTCTTCCCACCACTGCTGAGCAGATGCTCAGCCCCTTCCCCAAGATTCAGAAAAGGTCGGACATGGATATTTTGGTACCAGAGAAAGCACTGTACTGAATAATTGGCGTAGTGAGCATTAGGGATTCCCTCCTGCATTTGTTCCAATTACAAAACAGGCTCCCCAGGTTCTACTAAAAAAAAAAAAAAAGCAAAGATTTCCTCATTTGCACAAACTGTACTTATGTGGAAGGAAATGCCTGGAATGGGATCTCTCTTTAAAGGGACAATGGTCTCCAGAACAATTTGCAAAGCATAAATTTATCTTCCACATGACTCTGCCTGGAAGAATTGCCCCTCAGGACAAAGGATGTTGAGCTACTAGTAGATGGCACCTTTTTATTTTCTTCCCCTCCTTTTTTTGTATTCCTCTGCAGGGCTGAATTACTGTAGTTCCTGATTTCCCCAGAGTTCCTAAATGCTATTGTTATTCCTTGGATATATCTGACTTGCCCTACAACTTGCTTCCTGACAGGTTTCAGCTTAGCCTTTCTGACATGGGACAAATTCTTATAAAGGCTTTTTAATCGCTTTTAAGAGTTTTACATGTTGCATGGAAGGCTGCTTTTTAGCCACGACCCACTGTACTTTATCAGCCTTCTTACCTCAAATATATTTAGGATGTCACAAGGATTTTAGCAAGCTATTCACTAGACTTCTGTTGAATATTCTGTATGGCCATAGAAGCTTTATCTTCTGCATATGTCTTGTGGGCATGAAACTCTCCCCCATATGGTGTCTAAGTCAATTCCACCATGCATTTCTGTTGTTAACACAGCTAGATAATAGGACACTGGCAGGTAGTAAAATCTGGGGTAAAGAGTGCCTTTTACCTATAAACACACTACTATGCTGCTACTTTACAGTGCCATTAGACAGAAGTATTAGTCAGTGGCATGGCATGTAGCATGCCAGGAGCATGCCTGCTCATAGTCCCTGCTCCCATTCATCAGAGCCATGGGCAGAACCAGGACAGCAGAAACGGCTCCTCCTGGGGAGGTTCGACCCCACATCTCCCATCTCTTAGCGTATGTGCCACTCTACAAGGCTTTATGGGTGGAGGGGGAGATCATAGGGCCTGTGCTAGGGCAACTTAGGTTGTGATCCCCCACTCAAAAAAATATTCTGTGTGACCACTTATCTGCCCCTGGAATACAAATTCAGGTCTCTTAAGAACAAATGCCCAGCCCTACCTCTTGACTAAACACAGAATCAGTACAGCAGTACCAAAAAAAAAAAAAAAAAAAAATCACTGCTCCCAGATTAATTTACAGGAGCAGAACACTCTGAGTCTCCCTCTCTGCACAACAGGCAAGGGGAGCTCCACAAAATACCACGGCCCTTCAGTCTACTCAGCTCACCCTACTCACATGCTCCATTACTGCTATGAAAAATTCATACTACAATGTGAGGAAGATAATCCCACAAAAATCAGCCGGCAAATACTGTGTTCTGGACTAGCATAAGCCTTCAGATCATAGCCCTGAATTCAGATAATAGGAGCAAGTACTTTGTCTCTCAAAAAAACCTCTCCTAACTTGGAAGAAATTCTACCAAAGAGATAACAATTGCTGAAAGCTTTCTTCTGTAAATGGCAGCAAACCATTAGCCTCTTGATTTCCCATGTCATTTACCTGGTTGATCTAGTCACTCTCCATAGGTGACTCTTCAGAGAGCCGACTCTAACATTATTTTACTAGAGTTACATTTCCTGAAATTACAGTAACGCTAAACCCCCTGGTTTTCTTTGGTGAGAGCTCAGTAGGAATCTCTAAGGGTAAGTATAGCCATCCATACAAATTTGTTTGCAAAGACATTAGGATCACCCAGTTTTTTGTGTAACCTGAGACTTGCTCAAGGCCACAGAACAATTTATTGTCAGAGCCAGCACAGTTTCCTTTTTCTAGACCCCTAAAGACTTTAAAGTACCAGCTTCAATACTTCTCTTTGTGACTTCTAATAGTACAGTTATTTTTGGCCATCTGTTTTTCCTCCATGTAAAATTTGGCCCAGTGTAGTTTTCCTAGCCATTGCTACTACACTTGAACTTACACCATTTGCATTCCTTTTCTTTTTTCCTCTCTTAAATGATGACAGATACCACTAAGGGCCTGTGGCAGGGCAGGTGTGATGCCACAGCCCAGGGTTTTTTTGTGTCTAGATTTCCAATTCATGAAGTTTATTGAGAACTAAGGTGCTTCCTCAGAATTACACCTTGCCTGGGATTCTTAGGAACTAGGAATAGCCTACATACTGCTTCAGCATCTTGATTTACATGCATTTGTCAGTGTGCTAAAGTAAATAAGTTGCACTGTGAAGACAAACATTTGTGCAATTAAATGGTCCCTTTCAAAGCCCTTTCAGCAGGAACCCAAGCCCCAAGAGCAGCAAATTGTTTATCCCTTCTTCCCCCTTCTTACGCAGCAACACCCTGGAAGAACACTCATATATTGGCCAGTAATATCCCCCCTGGAGCGCAGGCACAGCATGTTCCCACTGCAGAGAACACCCTTCTCCTGACCCTGATGAACGATTACAGAATAGCTCTGATTCAGCACTACATCATTAAGCTGGAACACACTAAAACTCTTTCTGCCATCGTTCACAACTCTCAGCAACCTCCACCCTGATAAAAACTAGTTGTTTTCTGCTTCCGCTATTAAAAAACATCTCTGCATTTCACAACGGTAGCAGACTAGCTGCTTTATTCTCCTATCAGCAGATTCACTCTTACATAATAACCTTATCTCTCCCCAGACAATGAAAATCTTGGTGTTAAATATCCAATCTTGCAAGCTTTATACTTTTCTAAACCAAACAATTATCTAACCTCGTTTCAGGCAGCAGTGACTGAAGTTCCCATCTGAACTCCCATTACATTCCAGAACAATTAAGTCAACACATGCTAATTATGGTTTTGTACCCTCACTACCGTGAATCCATCTAAAATACTAGCTTTCTGAAAGATCTTCTACAATGATGTAGTATACGGTGTATAAAGGAGATTAAACATCCTTTATTATACAGAAACAGTGAGCAATTATTACTCTCTTTCAGTCTTCCCAAGGGCAACCCATAAATAGCATGATGCCTATTAAAGGAATACACGGGTCCTAAACTTCTGCACATAGACTCTCCGAATTTACATCCACAGCCCCACTCTTTAGTATAAATTCAACTAGAAGATTTCATAATAATTTTCACATAGACCGTAGAAGGGTGCCAACAGACTAAATTATCTCACAGTTGTCACGCCTCCCTCACTTACACCTACTCTGAGCTGGGAGAAGTTTAAGACTTGCGTATTGGGGCTTACTGTAAATGTCAGTCACCAAACTGCTCTGCTCTGTTCCCAAAGCAATCTGAGTCTTTAAAATGATGGATTCTGGTCTCTTGTTTTCCCTTGTATCTTTAAATGCAATAAACTAAGTGCAGAAGGCAATAAGGAAGCATGCAAGGTCACAAAAACCAAAAGGATGGTTCAAAACTATTCCTGTATCATTAGCATGAAGCAAACTGTAATCAGAAACATCCTTTCCTTATCCTGCCAAGAGGCTGACTGCCTCTAGTGTGATGAAAGAAAGGCACAAGATCTCCATTTCATAAACACAGAGAGCAGAAACCAAGAAATACGATCCAAAAGGAGTGATTCTCTGTAGAAATTGTAAAGATTTGTAGATCCGATACACTAACAAGATCTGCATCCAAGAGCCAAAGTTTCTCCTAGAATTCCAGCTCTTGGAGCCCAATTCTTCTCTCAGACTCCCAGCTTTCAGTTTTTCTATAGAATAAAAATCTTTAAAAGGGGGAACTCTAAAGGCTCAGTAAACATAGAAAGTAAAGTATAATCACAACACGTTAATCATGTTTTCAGTCTGGTTTTTTTTAACCTGCCTCAGGTTAAAACGAAGGAGGCATGCCACACAGCATTAGAAAGGTGCAGGTGCTATTCCAGCTTTGTAGACAGAAACATTGATTTGGTCACTGATATTTTCTTTAACAGAAGGAGAAGAACGAACAAGACTTCAGCCTCAACAAGAAAAAGCGATCAATCATTTTAAAAAGATTCAAAGACAAATTCAGGAAAGCAAACTACAGAAATAGCATATAGTACTGTGTAGGTAGAACAAACGAACCCCAGAAGAATTGAGAGACTTTTCAGGTACATTTACATGCCTGAACCCAACAGACATCAATTCATAAATACAGATCACCTCCCAGCACCTACAAAATTAACAAAATAGAAGCTGGAAATCTGGCCAAAAAGCTATAATATTAATCACTTACACCTCAGTGTATGTGTCCTGTGGGACACATAATGTGAACTCAAGACCCTGTCTCTTCCTTGCCCCTCAGAGGTGGGGCACAGATCTTCTCTGCCCAGCTCTATGCCACACTGACTTACCCTGTTGCAAGGCTCAGACTTCTCCAGGAGGGATGTTTATGACTGACAATCCACCCAGAGGCTCCTCACCTCAGCTTCCAGTGCTTTCTTACACCACCACCACCACCACCCCCCATGTGTCCTGTGTGCCAGAGTTACAAGACAAAAAAATGAATTAAAACATCTCAGAGTGGGTAGGAATTTTAAGATTTCTTTGGCAAATAAGCTAGCACCTGGGTTATGAGGAGGAATCCTGCCACGCAAACCCTCCTTGACTGCAGGGGCACAGAAGGAGGTACCAGATGCCTCTTCTTCAGCATATGTAGCAGCTTCAGGTGTTGTGCCCATTCTTAGATTAATTCAAAGAGCTTTTTATGGAGGGTTTCTTATCAGTTTGGATCACAAAACTTGTTGGCCTGATCTTTTTGTACTTGTAAAAAAAAAAAGAAAGATCATCTATGCTGTTTTACAGAGGGATAAATCAAGGCACAAAAGGGAACTTGGGTCCAGGGTTGGGAACAGGATACAGATTCCCATTCCCACAAGGCTCAGTCATGCTTTCTTCCTCAGCAGGGATCAGAGCAGGCCTGACAAGGCACCACACTTGCTCCCTCTCACAACAAACCTTGAGAGCTTAGACAGACATTGATTAGACTACCAAATTGTAGGCCAGCTCCTCAGCTGCAGAGATGGAAGCAGCCCTATCCAGGCAGTGCTGACTTCCTGCAGGTACAGCCCCAGGGACCTCTGATGCACTTGTATCAGAGATTCAAGATATGAGCTTGACTTCACAAGAGGTAAGCGTCCAACGTACTGCTGCACACACAGAGGAAAGGCGGTGGTTTCCATGGCAACGCTCATCTTAAGAGCTTTCAATTCATCCACCCCGCTCCTCTCTGCCCTGTATCCCAGGCATGCATCTATCCCTGTGCTCATCAGCATGCTCACAAGAGGAGTACTTAGGCATGCACAGCTTTCTGCCTGCCTTCTACCTGCAGGATTCCTATGTGTATCTGGGAGGGCAGAGGCGCCTTTGGGGACATGCCCAAATTTTCCAGGCACAATGAACAATTAGATGATGAAAGCCTCAGTGGTCTCGAGAGGATAGGGATATTTTAACTGTGAACAGTTCCAACTTCAAATGTCTTATCACAATAAAACATAATGGTCTTAATATCCAGACTAAGGTCCCACTGATATAACAAAACTGTCAAAGCAAGATACCATCATTGCTTTGACAATCTCAAAACGTATCTCTACATACTATTTGTTCATCCGTACTGTGCCCAAATTCTCATTTCTCTTTTCCTGTATTAGTAAGGGGTTCTGGCCATGCAAAAAGGTAAACAGAAAAACCCATTAATGTCCATTTTTATGTAAAATATCCAAAGCTGTCATACATAGTGCATGTTTCTACATGTAGATCTGTGTGGACAGGCAGAAGAGGACAGAGCCCTGCCCTGGAGTCCAACATGTACAGAGTCGCTCCTGGGTCATGACATTTTTTGCAAGTTACTGATCTGAAACCATTGCTCTGTTTCCAAAAATTAGGTGCCTGAGGAAGAAAAGAGTTGGTCCACCTCTCCTCTGCAAAGTAAATTGAGACCTACTGATGGAAATAAAGCTAAGTATTATAAAGCTGATGCCTTCTACGTAACATTCTGCAAATTTATTTTTTGTACAAAGCAATGCTTCACTTCCATATAAAGAGCATATGTGCCCCAAACAGGAATTCACGTCTTAGTCACTGTACCCAGAGGTATTGCATTTTACTACATGAAGTTTGCAGTGTATTTCTTAAATTGCCTGAAACTCAAAGCTAAGACAAGGGGCACTTGTGTCAGAGCCCCCTTTCCTCCCATAGCTCTACTACCTCTAATCTCTCACCTATCTTCTGTTAGAAGTAGCTCATGCTCTGCTCCCTCCCTAACTCCCAGTGACTCTTGCCTTCATTACTAGTTATGTGAGGAATAACTGAGACTTTTTCCATACCTGTATTTTTAAAGGAAGCAAAGTGCCTGGGTGTGCAGGTGGCAGGCTGTAGATTGAAAATACAGTAATAGCCCTGCCCAGTAACTTTGATTATGCAGCACGAGGCAATATCATGCAGCATCCAGCTACGAGCATGATCAGCAGCACCATTAGAAGGGCCAAAGCCCTACTAGAACTTAATCTGGCTACTGCTGTAAGAGACAAAAGAAATGTTGCTATAAATATGTTAGCAACAAAAGGACAGCTAAGGAGAATCTCCATCCTTTATTGGATGTGGGGGGGAAACATAGTGACAAAGGATGAGGAAGAGGCTGAGGTACTTAATGCCTTCTTTGCCTCAGTCTTTAACAGTAAGACCAGTTGTTCTCCAGGTACCCAGCCCCCTGAGCTGGAAGACAGGCAGGGAGCAGAATGAAGCCCCCATAATCCAAGGGGAAATGGTCAGCAACCTGATACACCACTTAAGACACACACAAGTCTATGGGGCCGGATGAGATCCACCCAAGGGTACTGAGGGAGCTGGCAGAAGTGCTCACTGAGCCACTTTCAATCCTTTATCAGCAGTCCTGGCTTAATGGGGGAGGTCCCAGCTGACTGGAAGTTAGCAAATATGACACCCGTCTACAAGAAGGGCCAATAGGAGGATCCAGGGAACTACAGGCCTCTCAGTCTGACCTCAGTGCCAGGGAAGGTTATGGAGAAGATCATCCTGAGTGCCATCACACAGCACGTACAGGACAACCAGGTGACCAGGCCCAGTCAGCATGGGTTTAATGAAAGGCAGGTCCTGTTGACTAACCTGATCTCCTTCTATGACAAGGTGACCCGCTTAGTGGATGAGGGAAAGGCTGTGGATGTTGTCTACCTAGACTTTAATAAAGCCTTTCACACCGTTTCCCACGGCATTCTCCTGGAGAAACTGGCTGCTCATGGCTTGGACGGGTGTACTCTTCGGTGGGTAAAAAACTGGCTGGATGGCCGGGCCCAGAGAGTTGTGGTGAACGGAGTTAAATCCAGTTGGTGGCCGGTCACAACTGGTGTTCCCCAGGGCTCGGTACTGGGGCCAGTTCTGTTTAATGTCTTCATCAATGGTCTGGATGAGGACATCGAGCGCACCNTAGGGAAGTGATCATCCCCCTGTACATGGCACTGGTGAGGCTGCACCTCGAATACCGTGTTCAGTTTTGGGCCCCTCACTGCAAGAAAGACACTGAGGTGCTGGAGCGTGTCTGGGGAGGGGCAAAGCTGGTGAAGGGTGTAGAGCACAAGTCTTCTGAGGAGCAGCTGAGGGAACTGGGGTTGTTTAGCCCGGAGAAAAGGAGGCTGCGGGGAGACCTTATTGCTCTCTACAACTACCCTGTAGGAGGTTGTAGCAAGGTGGGTGTCGGTCTCTTCTCCCAAGTGACAAGTGATAGGATGAGAGGAAACAGCCTCAAGTTGCACTTGGTTTAGATTGGATATTAGGAAAAATACCTTCACTGCAAGGGTTGTCAAGCATTGGAACAGGCTGCCCAGGGAAGTGGTTGAGTCACCATCCCTGGAGGTATTTAAAAGACATGTAGATGTGACACTTAGGGACATGGTTTAGTGGTGGACTTGGCCGTGCTAGGTTAACGGTTGGACTTCATGATGAGTCGAGGTCTTTTACAACCTAACCGATTCTACTGTTCTATGATTCTATACTGCATCTGCTGCTGCCACTGCTTGCCGCACTTCTGGGGGATACCAGTGCTCACAACAAAATGGCAAAGTCCGGCAAAGCTCACATGGCATACAGCGACACCCCTGGTAGGAGCACAGCCATGTTTGCAGGGAATTCACTTTCAACTCTGAATTTCCACTCTTGCAGTGTCGAGCTCTGAATACTGATGCTGTAGCGTGGGAGAAAGAAGAGGAGGTGACTCCTATGCACATAAACACAACACATGGTAATAAATATTTTGAGACAGACAGCCCATAGTCTAACAAAGTTACCAACAGCAATTCACAGCTGAAACCAAATGGTAATTATCAGTTATTTCTATAGCAAATCAGCTAGCTGATTTCTTTTGTGTGTTAAGCTTAGAGTCAATGACTAGCAACAGAAACCTCCCTCCGCCTTCCTACAGTACAGGAGATTACAGAGGTTGCGTTAATAAGTACAGTCAAAGATCACTGTGAAGCCTTGCTTTGTCTCAAGAACTTGCCTTCCAAAATAAATCTATACTGGTAGATAACGCCTCAGCATTACCATTGTGTTAATGCAGTAAATTTCACTATTAACTACAAAGGTGGTATTTGGGATTGGAAAAATGGGTATTCACTCCCAAATCAGCACAGTAGATGTCAAAAATTCTATAAATCATTAAAACCCCACAATGCAAAAATCTGTGATTGTACTTCTTCCTACTCATCTTATGGCGCTGCAGCTCCAATCCAGATTTGATCTTTCAGACAGCATAACCGCAGCTATTCTGGAAAATGTCAAAACCATTTCGTATCTCCTTAACTTCAGTAAGGATAATACAGTATTTGCATGCTGTGTCATAATGACCTGTAGTTTCAATCTTGCAAAAGAACCACCATAAGTGGAAATTTGAATGCTATAAAGATGAACTTTGTCTATCATTTGCTTTCAAATAAAAGGAATATTTGTTGCATGAATAAGTTTAAGAGGTCTCAGTTAAGGGCTAGAGGGACAAAATGCCTGATCTATATTTACTGAAAGAAAAAAAAGTGTAACGAGCAGACACAGACTTTTATTGAAGAGAATGTTCAGCTTTTGACACCTCAGTTCTACCTTTTGCTTTTCAAAAGTTTTACAGTACAATCTAAAATTGAAATGAAAACTAGACAAAAAACAATTTTCATAAATAATGTTATCTATCCTTATTACTACAGTTTGAGATTCAAGATTCCTCTGAAGATTCTTACCCAGAGAAATTAAAGTGTTTAAATTCAACAGAAAGAAGTTTTTCTAGACAACACATCTGCCACAATAAAAATCTACACTCCCTTCAACCCCCTCCCACTCACACACAGCTTTCCCAACCAAAAAAAACATGTATTAATATCACAGGCCAGTTTAAAGTAGTTTACAGGAAAAGACTGCAGCTTTGCACCACAGAGTGCACTCCTTCACTAAGGAGCATCAACTAAATGGGACAGGAATGGGCAGAGATGATGCTCGTTACAAAACTTTTCATGACATGACACTAAAAAAAGTATACAGAGAGCAGACGAATGTCTGTAAATGCCAAGTTCAGGAAAGACTCAAACACTGTTATTTGCCCCCAGTCTCCGCAGCGTAGTGTAAAAGAGCTACTTACACACAGTTTCACCACAAACAACTATTTGTAAAATAAGAGCCCCATGTAAGATGGGATATGAATTACAGGGAAGAAATAGCAGCAAGAAGAGCATTAATAATCTGTGCAGGTGCAATGACAGTACATTGTGTTACCCTGTTAATTTGATACCTAGGAACTGTTCTACCAATGCCCGGCACAGACCTGCCCAGAGCAGTACATACCCTGCTAAGTCAGCTTTCAGTCCGACAACTTGCATTTTCAGAAAGTAACTTTACTTCTTGCAATAGCTTGAATGACAAATTTGCAGTGTCCTCAATGACTTCCACATTACAAATTTGCATTACATTTTGCTAAATTAAGTTGCATTGAGTTTGACAACTCTGGCACAAGAGCTCCTAATGTCATACTAACACAAGCTTTTTATATTAGGTCAGATTCTCCTGTGGTAAAAATTTGACTTAGTCCAGCGAGGGTCAGAACAGAAGCTAAAGCAATTTGTATTAGCAATGGACCAAGATCTAGCATTTTTCATGCTAGAACTGAAAATAACTTAGGGTGCTAAACAAAAGCTGTTACCTCAACTCACTTTATATTCCTGTTTCTGCTAATTTTCTCTTGTTCTTCCTTACTAGCTTAGGTCTGAGGTAGTGCTTTCTACAAGGGAGAAAAAATTGCAGTCCTTTCAGTTACATTTGACTTTTTCCCCCTCTTTCAGAAATTGCCATAATTACCAATTATGATTGTGCACATATCAGCATGTTTTCTTAAGAACATTTTCTGTTTAAAGAGATAAGCTAGCTCTCTACCTCATGCACTCGCCTACACTCCAGCTCCATTATGAAAGCAAACATACATTTTTCAAAGCAGCTGACGAAAGTCTTTGGTTCCATTCCCTGGCAGCCACATTTGATAAATTACCAAATCATACAAGCTTCGCCTAGTCTGTTTGCTTTACTGAAAGTAGTTTATTTTTAATATTAGAGAAGGAAAAAATAAAATAAAAGTCTTGCTAAATAAATGCAATCTAGAACTAGATTATTGGCCCTGGACAGAAAAAAAGAGTATGAGATTTCTGTATTTCTGTTTATTAGACACACATTGGTTCACATCATTTTGACTGCTAACATTCAATCTCATGTCAGGCCATATGGGGGGGAAAAAGGGACTTAGATACAGAAAACCAAAATATCCACTTAAAACAGCTATTCTCCGCATCTATTCCCAGTGCAGATTCTGATTACGGTTATGTCTTCCAGGTCTAAGCAAGGACAAAATAGTACTTAATGTAATACTAAAAAAAAAAATCAGATAAAAATAATTTGGGGGTGGGGGAACAGGGACGGGGGGACACAACACGGATGACGGGGGCAGGCAAAACACCACAAAACACTCAGTGATGGAAAAGACATCCAGAGAACAAATGCTGAGGGAAAAAAAAAAAAAACCAGAAAGCTCCAGTGGTTTGAAAGAATTTAGCATGCAATACTATGTATACACACACATATGTGCAACTACTTTCAACCTAAACCTTTCTTTTTACTCCAATTTTGCACTTGCACAGAAGGATATAAAACTGTAATCATATTATGATAATCAAATATAATCATAATTATCATACCATAATATCATTGGAAAGGGCACTTAAATACAGGCCTGTGCACAGAAGTATAGCTAGTGATTTAAATTATAAGACTTCCCGATTCAAATCAGAGGCAGGAAGATGTACTCCCTTCTGCCTCAGTGAGGCAGAGCTCACTGAAGTCCACAGGAGCCCACCAATTTCATTGGGCACCAGGCTGGACCTACAATCGTGATAATCACTGTAGTACCATATCTGCCATCATTGACATGCATAATTTACTTTCGGGCTTCAAATGCATCTTTCACTTGGGAAATGATGGCTATGTGGGCTGCTGAAGCAAGCAGAAAAAAAAAAGAAAATTAACTAAACCAAAAGCCAGGTTCAAGTTTTGACCTCCACTTGAAAGTGCTTCTCTACATGTACCTGAGCTTTCTCACTGACTTACTAGCAAACACTGACTTTTCAGAAGCTATCTTTATTTGCAGCCTTCAAAACAGCACCTAAGGGACTGACTCATACGTTCTCTGGGCCATTTATACCTTGCCCCAACCCTGCAAAGAAGACTGTGTTCTTTGTGAGACTGCTCCCTCACGTCTTTTCCTCTGAAGCAACCAGAACGGATTGACTGTGACATTCAGCTTTGAAATACTGTCACTCACCAGGGGTCTGCCAACACAGGGTCAAGCCCTCGCAGCTCTCATTTTCTCTCCTTTGTTTTCTTTTAATAGCAAAGACAGACATGAGCTAATACTTGCCATGACACCCACTTACCTGGAATTGTCCATTTCCTCAAGCCACTGCTAAGGGAGCCCATTTGAAAACATTCCTAGGAAAGTTGCTAAAAACTAGGGGTTTACATCTTGGAAAATGTGAACAGCAGGTCACATTTCTGATCCTGATAAGGAAGTATTCTCTCTTGGAAGCTTACATAAAGCAGACTAGCGATAAAGAAACACTTTTGTACTTGACCTTCAATAACTTTCAAATAAAATTCTGAAAACAAATATAAAACACTGCAATCTACAAACAAGAATGAATTCAGCTGTCCATGAAACACTTGGATGACGCACAAATCTAAACCACGTATTTAACTTCTAAGAGCAATATTCTAGTTTCCAACGACTTTAAGACATAACACTTGGCAGACAATGCTGTTTATCAAGTCCTCAAAATGCAACATGATGCTGGCTGAATAGAGAAATCCAATTATTTTGCTCATCAAAAGGAGACTGGATTGTAGTATTTTTATTTGATAAAGCACCCACCACTGCAGAAGTCTGCACCTCTGCTCCGCATAAGCTCGTGGAAGATGAGAAATAAATAGATAAATGAAAAAGCACCTTCACTTCCAAGCTTCCTTAAGGAACTTTGCTTCACTGAGTGTTTTTAGAGGGCAGAAAGAACCTGTAGTTTTTCTACTGCCTCATCTCAGCACAATGGAGACAAGACTGTATGAAAAGAATACATAGTCCAACTAGGTCTTTCTTGTATCTCCAATGATGCATCTAAATCCTGATCAAGAAAACATTGTTGAATCTTCATTCTCATGCTCATCTCTTATCAATTTGTTCTTAATATACTATGCTGAGAAGAGTTAAGTCACTTGATCAGAATAGGCTGAGAGTAAGAAAGTGATTATGAGGGACAGGAAAAGACCAGCTGATGGCAGAAAGGTGGAGAAGATAGGGCAGGAGGAGACTGTGACAGTAGTAAACCCATGAGACAAGAACAGGGCAAGGTGCACTGAGTGCTGGACTGGTTCCAAACACTGCCTGGGGCAGCTGCAGCTGACACTGCTGGCTGTGTAGGGGCAAGCTGGCAGAAAGACGCCCTCCCACAGGCCAGGGTACTGCAGCAGTTATGAAATCTCCACCAGGCCGTGAATCACAAAGCCATACTTGTCCCTACACATCTGGGCACTACCAGCTTCTCAGACTTTGAAGGCAGCAGCCCAGAATGTGTGTATCCAGGGAATTAACCTGGCAGCCTGGGTGGGAAGACAGGAGGTAGAGAAGGAAAGGGAGGGAAATCCAATGGATGATATTTCAATACCTGGAGGCTGGCACAATATTCTGTACTTCACTGCTTTCTTTGTAGAAGAAAAGCCATCTGTCAGTTTGCTTGATAGCCTAATTCAATCCTGTTAAAGTCTGTATTAAAATTCTACTGAAGGTATTTTTTTTGTGTTGCAGTTGAGGGGAGAGAGGATGGTTTTGTTTCAACATGGGAAGAATATAGGTACAGCTTTTTTTAATTTTTTTTTTTTTTTAAAGCTGCCATCATAGCAACACAATTAGAGAAGTAGATTTTGTGCCTCAGCCTGCATTATTCTACAGTTTTCTTTGTAAGCTGCTCAGATTTCTTAATATCTTAGAACAGAGGAACTAAAAATGCAGCCCTCTGGCCCATAAAGGTTTTTTACATAGTCACCAAAGAAACTTTTAAACTATGACCTCTCTCAATGGCACTAGCTGATCTTTGCTATCCCCATTGTGGTAGTAACTGCCACAGGATTTCCCCAAGGGGTATAGGGTCTCTTCTGCATGGAGTGACTCAGAAGGGGCTCCAGGCATCCACTGGGAACATTTGGGGTCAGGGCTGGGAAGGCCAAGTACTAGAAGATTTACTGGCTCATGCCAGCAGCTGCTCTGCACAGGCCACATGTCACCCTTCAGCTGAAGATATCTTGGACATCCCAAAAGAGACTACTCTTTCTTCGGGGGGGGGGGGGGGGGGGGGGGAAAA
>WAAD01021043.1:9109-56232 GCA_013389945.1 Fregata magnificens | reverse complement strand
AACCTTTGTCAGGACAGAATGAGTGACTGGCATTACTCAGATCTCTTATAGACAGAGCAATCCTATATAAACATGATGATTTCCGCCCCCCCCCAGTTTCACAGCATCTACTCATTTAAATACGCATACTTTATCACACTCACACATGTGTTGGTGCTGCAGTAACAGCTCATCTTTACTCAAGACACTGTGATGACAGCACTGTCACACATTTTCCATACTAATAAGAGTCCCCAACAGATACTAGATAAAATGAAAAGGTGAGCCCAGATGCAAGCCTTAGCTGAACACACAGTGCAGAACTCTGAAAACATTTAGTTACAAGTTTCTGCTCATACTCTTAGAAATCAAGTTACATACCGAAACTATCCCTATACCAGCCTACGGTCTTCCTCTTGGATTGAGACAGATGATCTTGTATTCTATCGCAGACAAATACATTGTATTCAACAATTTCTACCTTCAGGAGTTAGATGTTTGAACTGAACTTTATTAAAAGGAATCATCCTTCAGGAGCAGTGGGAAAAGAGGGTGCAGGACAGTCTGAACAGGATTAGCTATTTTTGTGTACCATTTGCTTTGCCACTCATGTACTAGAGACAACAAGTTCTCTACATTGCTGCAAAGCTAAGTGCACAAAACTGCTATCATCCCCCAAACAACAAAGATGTTACCCTTTAACAAAATACCACTTCACTGCAGCCTGCAAAGCTAGTTACAGAAACTAAGAGCTCTGGAAGAAAACAATTTTGTGCTCGAATTGTAAATGCCATAGGAAAGCTCCACTCAAAAAAACGCTCTATTACCTGTTACAGCAGGGATGTTTTCTATCCTAGACTGGTGGTAGGGAAATAGAGCAGAGGTTTGCTCCTAAGTGAGGGAAATTGCTGTCAGAAAGGTTGCATGGGCCTTACAACAGTGACTCAAAGGAAGCGGTAGCATTTCCTGCCCCCATGCCCCTCCTCGCCACCCCCACAAGGGACAGTATTTACAGTGGGGTGCAGACAGTATGGCAGACCCAACCTCTACATTCTTAAGAACTTGTAAAGTCCTGATCTATCAGTAACCAGTCATGCTGAGAGGCATAACTCCTAGAAGAGATCGAATTGTATTTAATTTTGCTCTGGAAACTACTCTCTGCTTTTAAGAAGGTATGGACAATCTCGTGAAAGCCATCTGGACTTCACAGATCATATTGGATCAAGCTACTGTTAAAGACAGCATTAAATAGTATGGGATCAGGAATTTGTAACATCAACTACAATAAAGTGACACTAAAAACCCTGCTAAATAGCTTAATGTCAGCCACAACTACAAGTCAAAGCAAGGCAGCTGGGCTAGACTCAGTATAGATTTAATGCCAAACCATTAATATGTTCTCCCCCAGAGATTTGCACAGGATTGTTCAGTGGTGAGGACTAGTAGTGTCACTTCAATTACTCAGAAGACATACAATGGCTTTTTGGCTGTATATGAAACACCAGCACTGAAGGTAGGCTCACGTTCGATCCTGCTACAGGAATAATTTCCCCACCTTCTCATTAATAAAAATATAACACCATCAATGTACTCTCTAGGCTTCACACTTGCCTATTTTAAAAATAAAGGCTGCCATTAGGTAATACTCTCCTTTATTTCTACGGACTGGTTTTAACTGATGGCAAGCATAATATTGATCATCAGCCTCTCTTTCCCTCTCTATTTACAATAACTAACCTCCAGTCAAATACCGTGCTACCATTTATGAGAGTGCTCACTCACTAGAAGATTCTCAGCCCCAGCAAGGGCTGTGGTGGATGTCCGATTGATCTCATTTCATATTCTTTATTTGAGCCTTTATCCTATTTAATATATACTTACATGATGGTCATTGCTCTCTCCTTTAGAGCTCATTTAATGAGCATACCTTCAAAATAACACTGCGATGTATAGAAGGGCTACTACACTTCTTTAAGGGTGGGAAACCAAGATGGGGCCCTGCCCGTAGAGGGGTGCAGGCATGCCTAGGCCCCAAAAGAGGGGCACTCACCCCTCAGTTAGGTTCCCTTCCTATACAACATGCACGGAACACCAGGTGCTTCACAAAAGCCAGCACACTCAGGAGGAGGTCAGCATAAACTCTAAGAAAACCTGATGAAATGAAATACCCTAAACAATATCCCTTTCTGGAGAGGATGCACCTTTTTGGGAGCTGCAAAACCAGATCCACTTCACCTGGCATTCATATTTGCAGAGATCCAAGAAGCATTCAGGCACCATGCTCCTCCAAGCTAGAGCAGGAATCTGGTGGTGTGGAGAGACTTCACCCACCCTATATCATCGCACGTATTTCTGTTCAGACTCACTAGGAAGTCAAGGGAAGTGATCCTTCCCCTCTGTTCAGCACTGGTGAAACATCTGCAGTGCCAGGTCTAGTTCTGAGAGACATAGACATACTGGAGTGAGGCCAGCAGATGGCTATAAACATGAGGGGCTTAGAGCATGAGACACATGAGGAGAGGTTGAGAAAGCTGAGCTTGTTCAGCCTGGAGAAAAGAAGGCTCGGGGGGGATCAGAGCGTATGTAAACACAGGACAGGGGGCAGACAGCATAGTTAGTAAAGAGGGAGCCAGACTCTTCTCAGTGGTGCCCAGTGACAGGACAAGATGGCCACGAACTGAGATACAGGAAATTCTGTATTAAACAAGAAACAGTAAAAAAAAAAGCTTTAAGGGTGACAGAACACTTGAACAGGTTGCCCAGTGAGGCTGTGGAATCTCCGCCCTTAGAGATGGACAATACCCAACTGGACACAGCCGTGAAAAACCTCTAACTGACCTTGCTTGGATGGAGGGGGTTGGATCAGATGATCTACAGAGGTGCCTTCCAACCTTAGCTATTCTGTGATTCCTGTTGTAATCAGTGGGGAATTACAACTCCCGTGCTCTAAGCCACCTTCTCCTTTAACAACATCAGGAGCTTTGGCTCCCAGGTTGAATGACACAATGACTTTTCCACCTACTCCCCAATCTATCTGTATTGAATAGCAGAGGCAAACTACCTGCTTTAAAGTCCATTCTGCACTTCCACTTTACACAGTCAGATTTTCCTAATTAATGTTGTGGGTCTGTAGTGTTTTGGGGTTTTTGTTGTTGTTGTGGGTTTTTTTTTTGTTGTTGTTTTTGTTAAAAAAAGAGTAACTGCTGCTTCACAATATCTTGTTTCCAAAAAACAGATCAGCACAACAGCACACCATGGTCTCACAAGCAGATTGAAAACAGATTTTTGTAAATTACCAGGTTTCTTAATGCTCCATATGTAAAAACTTATATAAATAACAAGCCAGGTAACCTGCATTGTTGGAAGCACCTTGCCCACAGCAGTAATTTTCAGCTTTTAATCTAGTAGCCCACCCCTTTACAGAGATTGCTTAAAAATTCCGCAAAACTGGTAGGTGGAAACAATCAGCTCTTTCAGAGCTGCAGAGAAAGAAGTTGGGACTGATTATGTTTTTCTTGCCACTGTCTTTTTCACATGGCCCTATTCCTATTTCTTTTCTCCCATTCGCTCCAGTTCTGCAAAGAGGTAACAGAAAAGCCACTCTCTTCTTTTTAGATATTAGACAACTTCTGGAGACTAATAAGAATAATTATTGACCATTCTTATGCCCTAAATATATATTCAAGATAGCAGTCTCACCTGGGTTGCCAAACAAGCACAAGATGCTTGGACTCTTTAAAAAAAAAAAAAAGCAGGGGGCAATAGAAGAGATTTCTGGAATTTGATGGGACCTTGTTCACCTAAGCTAAAAATGTCATTCCAGCATTGTTTGCCATCTCTTCAGGGAAAGCCTCCTCCGCTCCTTCCCCGTCTCCTAACTCCTGGCTCCCCCCAGACAGGCCCCTCAAGCTGATTCCTGCTCACTTGCTTCTAACATCTGCTAGCTGTTTGCAACTGCCTCTGTTCATTCTAGTTCACTGGAAAAAGTCTATTTTTCCAGCATGAAACAATGCAAGGCAGAGTTATTGTATCTGAATTAAGGCTCTGATGCGCTTAGCTAAGTTATGTGCATAAACTGCAGATAGAACAGAAATAATATTTTCTTTGACATATGCTAGCTGCCTTCATCACCCAACTCATGATAAGCACTCACCACAAACAAGTTTACCTTGCTCCTGCAAACATTTACCCATTCTGTATTTCTGCTCTATTGCTCTCTGATGGAAAACCAGCACCTCTAAGCAAGTTGTTGCTCACCAGCTTGCAAGCATATACCTGGAAGTCTTCAACTCTTACATTCTGATGTTGCATAATCTCCATACATGCCAAGGCTGAAAACTGTACTTGAGTTTTAGACATGTTATCTATCTTTAGAAATGAGCAGCTTTTTGAAGATCTGTTCATTGTTGCATACTAAACCTATTTTGTGTCACTTAAAATACTCTACCAAAAGTAGATTAAGAAACAATGCAGAAAGACCATTCACATCATTACACTTTGTCTGACCATGCTGAAATGAAAGGCGAGATGAGCCTCTCAAAAAAAAAAAAATCTGACTTCAGACATCCAGACACAGGCCACCACACCTGCAAATCACCTAATGCATCCAGGTACTCAGAGCAATGCATTTCAGTGAAAGTGCTCTTAGGAAGAAAAGCAACAAGAGTTTAAATCATCCCACCTGCCATTCTGTTAATGCACCTTGTTTGAAACACACTGTCCCCCACCCCTTCAAAGCTTTGTACCAATATGCAGTTGCCAGTTTTTTCTCCCAATGTGTGAAATATTTGTGTATTTGCCATCACAGTCTTTGATTAAGTTGGCTGTACATTAGCTCAGAGCTTTTTAAAAGCAAGCTGCTCACAGTCCACATGCAGGACTCACTCATGGTCTCTGATTCAGTGGTGCTTTTGCCTGCTGTTATGAGATTTATATTCAAGTCTGCTAGGTGCAGCAAGCAGCTCATGCAGAGATTTTATTCCAAAGAGGGCACCATGTCGCAAAAAGCGGTAGAATAAAATCATGCCATTGGAAAGCTCCTACAGGGTCCCTAAGCCCTAACACTTGTTATTATGTTTATAGAAAAAGCTATCCTTTCCACAAAAGAAGCAGTGGAGGCCAAGTCTCCTCACTTCCCCAATCACTCAAACCCATCTGCGAGCTTCCACGTGCTCTTTCAGACCCCAAATTCGACAATCTCCTCCATTCCCATGAATGACCGGGTTACTGTTTGTATTCAATGGAGGACCAGCTTTGTCACTCTTTACAAAGGCGTTAAAGCTGCTTTTGCTCTTCTTTAACTATGCCCAGTTTTTTAAAAAAAAAAAAAAAAGACGACAATATTTTCCCAAGCAGGAGCTCCTATTATGCATTGTTAAGTTCATGGCCCTGGACTAGGCAGAGGTTTGTTTTCAAGGCTTCAGAGCAATCCAAGACACCTTGTGAGACTTTTCTGTACTTCTCTGCAATGACACTTTTTGGTTTGTTTAACTTTGTCACTAACAGGTTTCATTTGTACAATCTGTCTTGTAGTATTTCTCCTACAGAAACACATTTCTTAAAGCTAACAATCAATAGGAGAAAATTCTGAATGGTTTTCTCTTTCCTGGTTCTTTGTCTTCCCCCCCATTAAGAGCTCTTCTAATAGGCCCCTATAGTTCCTTTCTCATGTGGCACTGTACAAATCTAAGTGACATCCACACAAATGTGAATGTCATTCAAACATAAGAGGTGGCAGTGTTTCCTGGAACAACCTCATTTTGGTAATCCAGACTATCTTTTTACCCCCATTTCCCACTCGTGTGTCATCCTGCTATCATAACATCCCCCAAATTCCACCCCAGCAGCACAAACCCGCCATCAACTCAGAGAAGCTAGCTCTCCTTGTGACAATATTTCCTACAAGCTAGTAATGAGTTAGAGACATTACTCACACATGCATAAACAGATTACATGCATCTGCAACATGTAGCACTAAGCGTCGTAAGTATAAAAAAAGCTGTCCTGTCAGATGAAAATCTATAGAGTAAGGGCTGCATATCATCCTTTTACTCCCTTTCCAAGCCCTTGCACCCTCACAGACTCTGCTCCAGGGGAAGGCAGCATTTATTTTGAAATGAGCTATTTGTTTATCGCCAAGTTAAATACTAGAGCAATCATTAACACTTCATTAGCCCTTCTGTTTACCATCTAGATAGGAGATGGCTTCAACAAACCATGCCCAAGGGAAATTAACATTTCTAAAAATTTAGATGCTAAAACAACATCCTAATTAAGCTTTGGGTCACAAGAAACACCAGGAAGAAGGATATCGGAACCTACACTAGAATTTCAGAGAACACCTGGGTCTGTCAGGAAATACACATCCCAAAACGGGACCACCCTTCTGCTAATACTCTACCTAGTGTGAAATTTTGTTTGAAGCATGTCCTCACACCTCCCTAATAGCTGAATAATACAGAGAGAAAGAGAAACAAACACATCTCAGAGCTGGTAGGGCAAGTGGGACTAGTGCAGTTTTCCTTTATGAAATCCAAGTATGGGCATCACATTTGCTAGGCTAAAACACAGGAACACAAAAACAGATTTCCTTTTGCATTTCGCTTTGGGACCAAGGGTGAGCTGGGACCAGGTGGCAGGAATGGCATTCCACTTCCAGGGCTGCAGCAACATCCCAAAGCAGAGCCATTCTTGCAGCACACTCCAATACACTGTCAAGGGTATTCAGAAGGTATGTATGGAAGTGGAAGAGGGGAAGATGAGTTGGGAGCCTGTAGTGCACAGGAAGACACCATTTCCCTGCTAAGAGCCTCAGGAGAACTGATGGCAGAATGGACAGCAGGCTCAGAGGCTGAACTGAAGTGTCTCCCTGCAAGATCAGACCAGCTATCACTGAGACATCTCAGGTACAATTCGAAAGGGAGCTGCCCTGTCAAATGAAGCTACCTTGAGCATTTCAGAAAGGAGGTTTTTTGTTGCTGTTGTTTCCTTTGCCCTCCCCAAACTATGATCTTATTGCAGTTTCATTTCCACTTTACCTGTAACAGTTTTAATTACATATCTTTCTTTTCCTCACAACCAAGGTTAGCATTCTAACTCTTCTTAACCTTCACAAATTCTTGGTGTCCTGATGCATCCTGGCCTCTGCAGCCTTTGCTGATCAGCTCTAAGGATTAGAGAAGAGGGAAAGTACCCCGTTTCTGAACGGGAGAGGAAGATAAGCCTGTTTAAACTACCTGAAGAATATTTTGGCTTGCACTTTTGTTTTTAATCTCAATGCTTCCTTCTCAGTATCTCCCATCAAATACTAATAACTCAGTAACCAAAAAAAAAAAATCACAACAAAACAAAACATCATTGAACAAGAAGTCGGGTAGAGCTAAAATCCTGCAAATTTCATCAGCAAAGATGAGCTTGAAAAATCATTGCTAGAGCACAGATTGTTTGAGCTGCAGCTCAGGAAAGTGTAACTTTAAAACGTTTACACTCACAGCAATATTTGGATTGTAACTCAGTGGGGTAGGATTGTTTTCTACATCTTTATTCCCAATTAAGGACCCCTGCTGCAGAGCCGGAGTCAGTTTCCTGGGGTTTTTTTTGTGTCATGACTCATACAACGAGGATAGGGATGACACCTTAGAGAAATAGTTTTGCCTCCTTCTCTCAAACTTTCTTACCCACTGCCTGCCTGCATGACTCATTTAACATCAAGTACAAATATAATAAGAACTTTTATTCACTGAAAAATTGTTGTATCTCATGGCTGCCTCTAACGCCAATAGCAAGTGGGAAAATCTGGACTGGTAATTAGGTTATTTACGCAGTTAGAGAGAAATTGTGCACAAATTTCCGTGTTTGTGACATTTGTAAGGGTCTGACCTGTAAAAACAAGTTCAACCCCAGCTGAGGCATAAAAACAATTGTTGCCTAAAAACATGTTTTATTCATGGAGAAAGCACCAGTACTGTATTCTTTCCACACTCCGTTTTTAAGAGCTTTATCAGCACTGTTTGCAGCGAAGGAAATTGCAATGTGCACTGTCTTGAGAGAAAACCAATCTCTAGGCCCACTGATGATTGATCTACATTTGTGAATCTTGCCATTTATCCTAGTTTGTGGGGCTCATGAGTCAGCCTGTCATGAGCCAAATAACACAGCCTTCACAGACATCCATCTCTACAGCACAACACAGGAGAATTCAAAAGAGGGGTGTAACAGCTCATGGGGTCAGCACACTCTGTTCACTTGGACAGTTTCCTACAACCTGCTCTGACCAACACAGAGATAGTACAGCTCTAACTCATTTAAGGCACAAGACAGTGGTACGGCTGCCCATAATGCAGTGAAGCAAGCAAAACAAGTCACTGTGAAAGAGAAGCACCTTTAAACAACCTGACAGATTTTGATCTACCACAAAAAGCCATCCATAAACCTCTGCACTCCTAATGGGAAAAAACCCAACCAAGTCAAACAGTCACTGAGTTGTTGTCCCAGACAAATCTGAGCCTAAATCATCACTGGAGGAACAATCAATCTGTTTTCTGGGCTGCTATTTCAAGCAAAACTCTGCATAAGGAGAGAAGAAACCCTTTGCTTTCTTTAGCATCTACACCTTCCTGGAAGGTTTCCTCTCCGAACAGGAACCCCACATTGCTGTAGCTCACCGCAAAGCATGGAAAGTCCCAGCACAAAAGCATAGGAAGGGGCAGCCACGCTTCATTTAACGATGGGCTACGATACAAATGAAGATGGCTTCCAGGAAATGGCTCTTCAGAGTGCATTTACAATGCTACACATTTCATTTCTGTGTATTATAGAAATATTCTCCAGCCAAGCTACAGCAAAGTGTCTTGTTTGCTTGAATCACTCCCAGTGACAGCCAGAGTACTTGCATTAACATTCACCCTAATGGTTTTTCACTGCCTACCCTTTCACACTTTCTGCTATTAGATTTTTTTTTTAACCTTCCAAGATTAATTCTGTAAAATGATCAATGACATTTGTAACGTTTAAACAAGAAAGAAAGTGCCTTGATGCTTCTTTGTATGTTTGTACTTTTGTAGCTTCAATGGAAAGTCTACAAGCTGGCTTTTGTTTGCTAATTACTTTAATTTGCAGCATGGAGAGAAGAAAGGTTAGCACATGGCAGATAAGCTTTACTCTAAACATGAAAGGAATCACATGGCAGAGCATTCAGGCCCTGGGTGAATGATTTCCATGCTCTTTATGAATCAGAGAACAGCCTCAGCCATAAATTACCTTTCCAGAACAAGAAGAATGTATGCATGTCCCAGGCTCTATCTGCAGAGGAGAACATAGGCTCATTGACACTGCCCCCCACTTGCTTGCTTCAGAAAATAAGTTTACGCCAGAAATAGTTTCAAAATACAAAGCAAACAATTCTTTTGTAACACCCTCCTTTTTCAGTGACTAGCACTGGCTAGGTTTCCCCTGCTGTTTGTTTTCTGTATGCTGTCATCTAGGAATCTGTGTGGTCTTAAAAAAAGGTGTTACTCCTGCCAAATCTGCAAAGCCTCAAGTCTCCAGAGAGCTGTTGTTAACCAGCCATAGAGTCCCCATACTTCAGTTTTAGCCAATTAACAGTATTCCCCAATATAGCAGGAAATTAGATTATTCATTGATACTAGGAAGAGAATAACTGGACTTTATTACTGACATTATAACAAGCTGCCTGCTGCTCACCTGCCAGAGGCTGCTCTGGTGTTTTTTATACTAACAGGTAAATTTTCCGAGGATGTGCTGAAGAGATTCATTGTAAGTTAAAGGGGCAGCTTTAACACAACTCAAGAGCCGTGTGCTGGCTGCTCCGGTCCACACCACGCAGAGAGAACAAGAGAGGGGACAGTGCTACTCCTCCACCAATGTGTGGCCCTTGTCCAGGTGCCCTGCAGGACTGCAGCCACACACCTCACCTCATCTCCCTGCTCCATAGTGGGCAATGGAGCTGCTAGCTGGGAATTCCCTAGCACCAGACCAATGCAGAGACCCCAAGTAACAAGCTGCAGAGTCAACAGCAGCACAAACATCACTGAACGGACTATATATCAAGGAAAATCTAATTGTAACCAATCTAGCAAACTATGCTAGCAAGTATGAGGTGAGTGCAGAGCTGTTCCCTCAGACGAAACCCCACGGCAACTTGGAAAATCTATTTTTCACTTTTTTTTAAAGCTATAATCCTGAAGTACCAATATAACCTTGTCACAGATACAACAGTGAGGTGATAGGCAGTAGAGTTCAGAGTATAACAGACACCCCACCCCCCCCACAACAGGAAAATGGGAATGTACTACTACTTTATTGAAGAAAGATGCTAATACTTAATCTTTCAGTACAGCAGAGAAGGGAAAAATTATCAGAGATCTTTTTCCCATTTCACCTTCTTTAAAGTAGCCAATAATTTACCCTTTGGATAAGAAGCAAATAGGAAAAAAGGGCAATGGTTAAAAGCATATGCTGCTTTTGGACACAGATGTTATTCAAAACCCACCCCATAACTGTGCATTAGGTTATGTTGACTCTCAACGCAATTCTAGCATAGCAATCCAAGCTGGCCCGCAGAATACTTAGGTCTATTACTAGGTCTACAGTAATCTTTTCCCTCCTCTCTGCTTTTCCAGTTCCTGACAAATCCACTAGAAGATATCGGCAAGGAGTTGGGTACATTTTGTCTGATCTCTTTCCCTGTACCTGCTGTGAGCACAAGACCAAGCAATGCCACTCGCTGAGCTGTTGCGTGGTTTAGTCTCATCTGCCACCCAGTGGCTTCCTGCCTGTCCTGCAGCCTGTCAACGCTCAGTTTCTCCTTCAGTTAAGCTCTGCAGAGTAAACATTTTTTTTTTTTTTTTGCCAGACACTAGGGTCAACTCAATGGAGTACACTGACAGCATAAAGCCAAAGCCTGGTATTCTCGGCACACTTGAGAAAGCCAGAAGCACTTTCGGGGTTTTTCCGATGTTCTTTCACCCAAAACAAAGTTTTCCTCAAAAGCTATCAAGTTCCGGTGAAGACTCCTCTCATGTTTAAGATGGAAATTCTGGTTAAAGTCTAAAGGAATAAAAATAGCCTTCAACATAATCACCAAGACTGCTTGCTTCAGGATTAAAGCATGAGGGAAACAAAGCAAGGACTCAAACACTGTGGCAAGAGTCTTGAGCACTTGGGTTCAGGGTTTTCTTGGGTGGGGTTTGGTGGGAGGATTTTTTTTGGGGGTGGGGTGGTGCATCAAAAGCATTAGAAGGCGTTACTTGCATCCAGAGGAGACTGGAAGTCAGTCACATTTCTCAGTTAAAGACTTTGAAGGAAAATTGTTGTTCTTCCCCACCAGAAGATTCCCAACCAGTACTTGAAGGAGCACCTTTGTCCCAGACTTAACTCATACTGCATTCTGACAGTCTTAAATAAGGCTCTATAGATATGCACCATATTAATTTTATTTTCATTTTATTGGTTTTTTTTTTATTCTTTTACCTCTGTCAGATCACAACAGATAATGCCTCCTATGTCAGGGAAGTGCTTTTCCAAGTAGAAAATCTCCTGCTCTAAGTAACCAGTTGTTAGGACCATCTGTGCAGATGACCTTGGCTTATGTAGCTTGTTTGGTGGGCATATCTTCTGACAGAAAACAATAGTCTGGCCTGTACATTTAATGCATTGCAATAACTGCTTGTACAGATGTATTATGACAGCAGCCTACCTATCCAACACATTCTCGTCCTCCATGAGTGTTCTACAGCTGTGGTTGTAAACTCAGCACTTAAAAACTCCTTTTTAAGTTCCATCCCTTTCTCTCTCTCCCTCCAAATAAAACCCATCCTTTCTGAAATGCTAGCAGGAAAGCCTTGTATACCTGACCTTTCACATTGTATTCTAAACACTTTGTGCTAATGAAGTAACTGCATTCATATAGATACAAAGACAGTTTGTATCAAGGTCCTTGAAATTGGAAACGGAGGAAAAGGCTCCACTCTCAATTAGCATGTTGCAAATTTCCAGTAGACTGACATACATATGTAGTGCTGAAAATTAAATTATTGCTTCATGGGTGAAAAGCCAATCTACCTAAAACCTAATGAGTAGCAAAGAGACAGGGGAAAAGTAAGGGGCTGGCTATTTTGTTGAGCAAAAGCTAGCCTGACTCTTGGATCTGCAAGTAACATGAGCTGCTGCAATTCGCAAATAATGAGGTAGAGAAGAAGAGCTAGCAGATGAAGTCATCTGCCACCATCTAATCCATATGCATGAACTCCCAAGTTAGAAAGAAGGTTCACTGCATATTAGTGAATTTTGCAACTATATATAACAACTGCTTTTCTACTGCAAATTGAGTTTTCCAAACCAGCTCACAGGGAAAAAAAAAGTCATATCAGGTACTCTATAATTTTTAATGTGTCTTTTAAAGCCTGTGTTTTCAAAGCAGATACACATTTTAGTTATACACAAATTAGCACTTATCAGTTAGCTGTGCAAACAAGCCAAGTTCCAACAGAAGAAACTTACATAGCACAAAGTAGCTATAATATACATATCAACCCTATTAACACCATGCTCTCCATGTTTAATTTGTACACACTAAACGTGCCTGCTAAACATGGGTATGCAGGTACTGGAAAACAGTCTAAATTCAATGTGGTCAATCGCTCAATTTTATACAAAGAAGATTGTAGGGATGTTCTCATCCCCATGGACACAGGAACAATAGTTACTCTGATGGCAAACAAAGTGCAAGAGAACTCAATTTCTTTTTCTCATTACCTATGCCTCTCCCCTTTGTAATTTTAGCCACTTTCAGAAGGTGCAAGATACTGATGCTGAAGGGACACACTGTTTTGGGGAGTGCTGTTTTAAGATTGTTATCTTCTTAACTCATCCAAGCACCAGCAAACTAATAGCTGTGATGTAGAACTAGGATGTATTGGAAACTGTATGAAGACAATGCATATAGTGATAATGGACATAGCTGATCTGTGTTTCAGAAGGCCTCAGTCTCTTCCAAAATAACAAGTTTAATACTATGAAATAAAAATAGCTTAATTGCTTCTGCCACTGGGACAGTGCCTGACCTTGCTCTACAATGCGGTAGAGCCAAGCTATTTGTTCAAAGTCTAATCAAATCAAACCTACAGCTTGCAATTTCTCTTACAGTGAGAACTGTTTTGTTTCCATGAAGTTTTCATGGCCACTGAACTAAAAACGGAAATTAGTCTGTAACAGAAGCATTTTTGCAATAGGCCCCATTCTTTGATGTGATCACCTTCTCATTGTGAGCAAACATAGCTTTACGTCATCCTTGATTAGCATTCACCTTCTCAATGAAAGGAGACAGAGATCCCTTTCTGACATAGCTAACATCTTCAACAACCTCCTCACTTCACAGGTTGTGCCAGGGCTCAGTAGTTATCTCCTTCTCCAGGCCATGCCACAGTGACACACAGTGAGGATCTTTGCAGACTAGCAAGGGCAATTCTCCCAGACATCTATGCTTCCAAATTCTAAAAGGGCTTCATGCATTCCCCCTAATATCTGTCCACGGTAGAAAAAAAAAAAAAAAAAGAAATGAAACTCACTCATTTAGGCCACACTGTGCAATTTGTTTCTTGGTAACAAGCTAAAAGTACTTCCTGCAGAGACTGCAGTGGGTAAATTCTGTATTTGGATGGAGCTATCTGTATAATTTCCTCCACCTCTATCCTGTTGTGACCACTTTATTTTCAGCCATTTTTCCCCTCACAGCCTTTGACTCAGTATGGCCAACACTAACGCCTTACCTTACCTGCTAACACCTCTATTCCTTCTTCATTATAAACCCACATACGACACACCGTTGTCACTGAATCTTCCTCTTCCCTTACATTTCACTCTAGATTTCAACTTTCCATCCCCACCACAAAATCCAGTTATTTCTCCAGTCAGCTTCCAAATAACCATTTCCCTCCCTTAATTAACAAAACAAAAAGCACACTGACTTTTTTACTTCTAGTTACACTGATGATTAAACGCCCTCCACTGGCTTCCTTGTCCCCCTATTTTCAAAAATGCTGTCTCCCATCCTTGATGCGTTGACATCTTTTTGGTTAATATTGGTTGAACTGCTTCTATCTCCCCAGGTGTTCAGGTCCTGAAGAAGATGCAAGTAGAAATCTCCTAGTGAGATTCTGGATTTCATTCTGGGGAGAGCCAAGTCACTAGAAAACAGGCATTTTCACTGACTGGAATTCATCTTGAGTAGCTACAGTATAACCTTAAAGAACCATCTTTTGAAGACCCAGGGAACTATTTGTATGAGACATGTTACAGATATTGGGTGACCTAGGCTCTGTGCTCAGCCCTGTTCCCAAACAGGGAACCATACCACTTAGGTGGTATGTACTGCATTTTGTCATGTCTTGCTTTGCCCTCTCAATTTTCAGCTGTAAAGTATAAGCAGGTACAAGGAATCTTTAATCTCTCCTGAAGTCCGCTAGCACTCTATAGCATAATCTTGTCTTCTTCTGGTCAACTGAAAACTGTACATCATGCCCAATTTTAGGCACCATTCACAAAGTAACTCTCCCCTTTCTCCCTTCCCAACTGTTCAACTGGTTGAACAGTTAAGACGATGCTGCTCAGTTAGGATCTGTAGTCACACCTACACCTTAAAAATGAGTGCATACTTAGGCAAGAGGAGAAAAAAAAAATGTAAAATCAATCCTGAAGTAAAAAGAACTGGTCCATTAACCAGGTTGTCAGGCAAGTAAGAATTCTCTGCCTCATAATTGCTGCTCTAGCCTCTCTTGTTTAGAAAGGGGGGAGCACAGACCCATCTCCAAGAAAATAATTCATATAAGGAAACTGTTGTTTCAGACTTCAGAAAACCCACACTGCATTTCTTTCAACCAGATCAATGAGCACATTTTAATTGTCGCATTTGTTTACGTAAGACTGTACAAGCTGTCAAGGCCCATCAGCACTGGATGGAAAGCAACTAGCCACCCACTCAGCTCCACATCGCTGATCTATTAGGCATTGCCTCCTCTAACAAGCCTTGACAGCCCTGGAGGCAGGAGTGCTTTTTCCCCCTACATGCAAGGGGCAGCTCAGGGAAAAANATAAAAAAAAAAAAAAAACCAAAAAAACCCCCACAAAAACAAAAAAAACCCCCACAACCACCCAAAAAAAACCCCCCACACAAACAAAGCCACACCACTAAGCAGCAGCAAGTTTTGCCTCATCTCATCAGTTTCATGTTTTTGCACATGAAGAACATTTTAACTGTTTGTGTAGAAAATGAGACAGTCCAACACCGCCTCTGCCTTCAAATATCTATGGAGTTTTATTCACAGCTGTTGACATCGCCTGTTTTTAAACCCATATGACTGGTAGAACATTAAGTCCAAGATAAATCACTCCCTTTCAGCAAAGGCTTCTGGACACATGGCTGAGGTATTTCAACAGTGAAGGGCAGCAAATTGCAATGTTACATGGAAAATAACCGTGGAGGTACAAGACAAAGAAGCTCTTCCAACACCACCTTAGAAACTCTGCAGCTGCAAAAGAAAGTTCTTCCCCCAAATACAATTACCCATTTCAGCTGAGTCACTGTAGTGATGAACTTGAGTTTGTTATAAGACCCCTTCTATCTAGTGTGCTACTGACAAGTAATGAATTAGACTGAGCAAGACAAGCTCTTCTCTGAAAATGAGTCCAGCGTTCTAGAAACACAGTACTTAATGGTATCAAAGTCAGGCAGCAAAACTGTGTTAAGTCACCAGGACGGGAGCAGGCAGTAAACAAAGTGCATGTCCAACCCACAGCCCTGGGAACCCTCTCTGCATACAACCCTGTGCACACTTCTGCTCAGAAGAGGGACAGGGGCAGAATCCAACCTCTTCCTTCTCCCCCCCAGGTGCTAAAGTCAGAGCCAGAAACTCCCCGAATTCCTGGCCTTTTAATCTTCTCTCCTCTGCTGCTGTCCCCTAGCAGTAGTAACTTCAAGAAATTGGAGGGGAAGGAAGAGACAAGGTCCAAACAAATCTTTTTCAAATGGAGAAAGGAGGAAAATACAGTACAAGGAAGCACTCCACACAACAACTATTGCACTCTTTCTATTCTAAAGGCACTTGCCTTTCTATGTATTGTTGCCAGACAGTCCAGCTGCATTCCCCCCATTTTGGGTGAATCCCTAGGATTTTCTTTGGTTAAAAGACTTGTTTACAGTAGTGTCTGTAGTCTGCTTGTGGAAGAAAACTGAAACCAGTAACTTCACCAAAAAAGCTTTTAAAAGCACAGAGCAGAAAAATAAAAGGCACTGTACCCAGTGCCCCTTAAGTGGTGAACACAAATGCTATGCTCACACATTCACAGTGACTTTTTATTTGGCAAATAAGTCAAGCAAAACTTCTCCCAAAGGAGTCCATAAAGGCAGTGAAGCAACAACAAAAAAGCTGCCTGAAGTTTAGCTGTATTTCAGGCTCTGAAGTTGAACAAAGTAAGGATGAGAGGCACTGGGGAGCCCTGCAAGATAACAAAATACAGTGAAATGATGACTGCTATCTACAAATCATGCAGGTAGCACACGGACTGACTATTGAAAACCACAAGTTGTAGCATGAGTACACAACAGCAGTTCCCACATGAAAAAACATTGCCTAACTATCACAGCTACCAAGCCTTAAGAATAGATGTCAGGCAAAACAAGTCTAAAATCTAGCTTTAGATTAAAAAAAAAGAAACGAGAAAAAACACACTTTCATTCTACCCTAGGGCACATATTAAACTTGCTGTTGAATACTTTTAAAAAGAAGTAAACAAACTTCAGCAGACTGCAACCAAGTGTACTTTAGTTTCTCCAGTGTCATAAAACCAAAAATTTGCCATTTTCACTCATATAATTACAGAGTCTTCTATACACAGGTCTTCTAACAAAATTGCTGTTCTTTTTTGAAATCATAATGCCATTAAGCTTGCATTTAAGAAGGAGTAATACTGCTTGGGGATACTGTTACATGCAGTTAAAAGAAAAGAGTCTGAAGAACTCAAGAGTTTTAATAAAGCCAAGGACATCTAGGACTTCTTGCCGATTCTTACTTAAAAGATTATTTGCATTTTGTGGCACTCCTAGCGTGGCAAAAGATACCTTTTAAGTCTTACACTGCTTGAGACTAGTGTAACTTCACACAGTGACACGTGGGACTTGAAGTGCCAGCTCTGTCTGCAGCGATTCTTTGCAAGACCAGAAAACACCCTCGCCCCGCCGCACCCAGCACTAGAGGGCCCACCTCGGCTGCTTAAGCAGCTCAAGCTGTCCAGCAGCACAACTGCTTGTCAGTACATTGTAATAATCTGGCCAATGCGTTCCCCGAAAAGCAGAGAGGCATACAATCAACCAAAACCTTAGTATTATTTCCCTTCATTTAACTGTGTTTTGTACTAAATAAAATAAAAACCCAACCCTCTCAATAATGTGTTACTCCAAATTATAGCTTAGATTACAAACAAACCAGCCAACCCTAGAACTGCTATGAAAGAAATACTGTCTTCTCTGCCTACATTCATAGAACTTTGACAACACCCAGATCAATCTGTTTTTCTACAGAACTACAGTGCAGTGTTACTACTCCAGATGCAATTGCTATGTGCTTTGAAAAGCACAACTTTAAAGCCTGTTTGGGAATTTCAAGCTCCAGCCTTAAAAACACCAAAACAATTATTAATGAATAATAAAAGCAAAGGGAGGGTTTCCTTTTACAACACATTTATTCTTCATGGTACCTGCTAATCTAGGAGAATCTATTCTCTTTCCCTTTGTTGGTCTCCTTTTATTATCTTCAGTTTTTTTGCCTTGCATTTCTCTGACCCTACAAGCTTCCTTCTGTGTTTCCCTTTCACTGCATCTTCCCCTGAGCCAGGCTTAATAATTGCTCTCTTTCTTGCAGGCAATCTTTTTTCCCCTAAAAGTGCTAAATGTTCACTTTTAATCTGCTATTACCCTGATGCATTTTAAACAGGAAGGACTGGTAAAGACACAGTTCTTTCCATCATTGTAGCCGGTATACAATAACGCATTAAAATCTTGATTTTTAAAATCTGAATACAATGTAATCTAGGATTAAATGTATATATGAAGATCTGTACATATAAGCTATCATTTACTGAATTTTAAATTGGAGCCTTCTAAAACAGGATACAAGCAATTTGTAAAATGACTTCAGCAATTTTTCCTCACTCGCTTTATCTCCCCAGCATCTACAGACTGTCCCTTTGGGAAAACAATTTCCATTTAACTGACATGCAACAACAGCAACAAAAATTATGTTACTTGTGTATGCAGGATCTCAAACAACTACAAATGAAATACAAAAGGATTTTGATATATGAACACCAACTCTTAGATAGAAACCTCATCAGAAGAGAAAAGTACTGCATAAAATCATGACACAACAAGTACAGTTCATTACAAAGAATGATTTAATAAGATGATGCATACTATCAAAAAAGCAGCTGGCTTTTCATCCTCTAATAATTTCTTGTTTTGCTAAATCAAATGCAAATAGTCCTTAACAACGATTTCTCTAATCTCAATTAGTTATATAGGCAGAGAGGAGAGTCTGGACTAGCTAAACAGAAGTGAAAAAATCCATACATTTAAAATAATAAAACCAGAACAAATATCTAAGGCTTCACTCAAGCCTTACAAGACCAGAGCTCTTCATCAGGATTTACCAGTCTCCTATACCCTGCCCAGCAGCGTCCCCAGTTACTCAGACCAGTCAGTGGAGCATTCATAGTTTTCATTCCCCTCTCCTAATCCCCTTTTACAGAAAAAGGAAACTGAGCAGTGAGGTGAATATCCAGTTCTATCATCTGTTGCTTTACATCTAAACTACAGCTACTTCCCTTGTCCTGAGGGGGCCCCAGCTCAGAGAGGTCTAACCCTAGTCAGTCCCGCACTCCCCCAGATGAGCCAGGAATGGTGCTGCAAAGGGCTGGTCATGGGCAAGTTCACTGTTTTACGAAAGGGGGCCCAAATGAATCCAGCTATTATTTCGCTGTATCACCCAACAGACTTTCCTTTCTCTATCAAGTGTTTCATGGAGAGATTGTCAAGAGGCCTTTCCATCTATAAGAAGTTTATCAGCTCGTAATACTGCAGAGCCCAAATTAATCTCCTTGAATTAGATCAGTACTGCCACTGAGACTGATGCTATGACATAATAGATACAGGCTGAAAGGGAAGTTAAGCTGAAAAGGGCGGGGGAGGGGTGGTGGGGGGTGGTGTGGAAATCACATAAAAGACAAGTACAGCCAGAATATAAGAGACAGTTCGAGATACTCTAGGCCTAATTCCTTTAAACTGAAAATCTCCAGGCNCCCCCCCCCCCCCCCCCCCCCCATTATGCTGGAGGAGGCAGACCTGCACATGAATGAAATAGACTGAGTTTTACAAGCAGTAAACTAGTGCAACAGATGCTATGAATTATAGATTCATTAACATTACAATATCCTGCAAAGTGCCTTTCTTGAGCACCCTCAGGTTAAAGCAAAGTCACTATGAATCTTCAGCAGCCTGCCTACTGTAAGGGTAAAAAAAACCCAAACAAAAACACTTTGCTAGTACAGCGTTGTGTCCAAAGAAATCTTGTCCGTTCTCAAATACCAGTTCGAACAGAAATCTGTTCCATTGTCTCAGAAGACTTCAGCAACAGCCACTCCGATTTCTGAGAGAAAATTGTCTCTTTAGCTCCATGAAATTCTACTGAACCTAGGAACTATATAAGCCTAGTGGGAAGCAAGTTATGGGAAAGCTTCCAGGAAGATATTTTAAGCTGCATATATCAACAAATCACTGTGAGATACAGATTACTAACACAGCTCTGTGATGCTGCTGCAGGCCTTTCTATTGCAGCTCTTGCCAGCACATCTCCTGGGAAATCTGGAGCTACCCTTAACATAGCCAACCTTTGACAAATCTTTGAAACAGGAATGTCAGACCAATGGCAAGAATGATGAAAACTGAGATAACATTTAGGTGCGGTGGGTCTGGCCTTGTCTAATACACAGAAAGACCAAATGTGATCAGTTGCCCTATAGCTGCAGATTCCCAGTCTTTGCAATCAGGAATCCATGAGTCAACAATGCAAGTGACCTGCCGGTTGCAGCGCTAACTTTCCCCATGCTTGGGCCATACTTACTCAAATTCATGAACTGTAGTTTCAAAAGTTCACATAATCAATTCTGGCTCCTAAAGAATTTAAAATGGGAGTGCCTCAACAGTGCAACTCAGTCAATAAAACATCACTTGGATTTACAAAACAAAACCAGTGTGCTGTCAGCATTTTCCAAAAGCATTTGAGTCAGTTACTCAAGCCAAGATGATAGTTACTGCACTATCACCTGCAGTAAATCTACAAGGCTCAGTCCTTCATCTGCACCAGGGAAGATACTTAAGGCTCTAAACTTTAACAGCAAGGACACCTAGAGTGCAAGGCAAGTACTAAGTCCCGCTACTAATCTAATTAGAGCTGATCTGATATCCAAATGTGACTTCTAAAGTTGTTACACAGTGTTACTCTGTAGAGGATAGACCGCAGGCAGCATGGCTGAGACATCGTACGTTTATCTGAGCAAAATGAAGCATTGTCTTTGTAGCTAGGTAGCTTGTGATGGTGGGAAGCCCAGAACGTACCTGTGTTCAGGTACTCAAAGAAAAGCAGGCTTACACAAGTTTTACTAGAACAGCCTACGCAGCCACCTATGGCAGCAGAGTGAGGCAGAAATTCATCAACTGCCACGTTAAGAGCCATAGAAATAAAAAACACCCCCACAAAATGCATCTTTAAGGCACTTCTCACCATGTACAATTCAGAGAAACAAACAGCCTGTTTAATAAATTTCGTGACTCTCCAGCACAAGGACAACAGTAACACTAGATGTGCAAAACAGAACTTCACCATCAATCTAACGGCCTAATTCTATGCCTTGAAAAAGTCCTTGAGCTAGTTCACAGCTGGATAGTGGTGGCAGCGTGTGTCACAGAACAGATCACAAAAAGTGTTAATATATTCCTGGATTGAGCTTCCCTCAAAACTGAGGCCTCCAAAACAACCCATTTCCATTTCTCCTAATTGTCTGTTACTCACAACCTTTTGTGGTAACCGAGAGACTGAGCAGGAGGTTTGTGCAGGATGGGGTCTCTACCCATTTCCCTCAAAGGTGGTGAAGAACAGCTGTGCAAAAGGCACATCCTGCGCTCTACTTGTAGAGACTAAGGCTACTCTAAGGCTTCGTCTCTGAAGGACTGGATTAGCAGTTCACAGCGCAGTCTCAGTAAGAGGATCACGAGTAATCCATTCCTCCACACAGGAGAACAACCTATTCCACACCTTTATCTCAGAGCTGATTGTCCAGGTCCTCTGGTTCAGCCATGCTGGCTGATACATAGAAAACAGAGCCATTTCAAAATGGATGAAGCATACTTTTTTCCCCCCCTCTTGAAGGATTAATAGCTTTTACCCTCAAACAGTTCTTTCTCCTTCATCAGTTAATATCAGAAACAAGAGAAAGAGCAGTTTATTAAAAAAGGTGCCTGGCAGGATTAAAACAAAGGCATTCTCCTCCAAAATTAGAGGGGGTAGCTGACACTACCTGTCAAAGCTTGCTAACATTTGGGCTTGCAGCCAGCTCTGCAAAGGCATTTAGTTTTCTGTTTGGCGGTACAATCACTTAGAATCTCTTCCCTGCAGTGGTTTATGAGAAAAGTGGAAGAGGTCAGCTTATGTACACGTCCATCTTGGCACTTCTGGTTTGGAGAAAGTGTCAGCAGTAGAGAAAGTTAAATCTGTTGGAGTATACATTTGGGGTTAGAAAACGTGGCTGATGGTATTTCTGCAGGTTCTGCAGTCTCTACTCCTGTGGCATGCCAGTGATACCCATGCTGACGAAGAAGGGATTGGTAGGAAAGTGTTCATGGTATGTGCAGGACAAGCTACACCTCGAAGAAAACCAGTTCTTTGCATGGTAAGGGGACTGAGGATGGTTCTGTGCATCTCAGTAGCGTTTCAGTGAAGAAACTGCTGTGGGATGTGACAAGAGGCCAACAGCCTCTCCTTGCCTATAGATCTCGGGGAATACGCAAGATGTTCTTAAACTAGAAGAACAGAGGATTCACATAATTTTTTTTTAATGTTATTAGAGAAGGAATTTGATGGTGGTGTCAAACATGATCGGAGGGGTACGAATTCAAAGTCTTTAAAGCATAAGCTAGCAGAACTATTTAGGGTTACCATAATTCATGTTAGTGGTTGAATTGTAATGTTTTTTCCTAGTAGAGAAAGAGTAGCAACAGTTGTTTATTCCAAGTGCATTACAGCAACCCCAACATAGGAGTGGATGCAAGGTGTGATTCCCACCCCCCAGAAGACTGTGCCAAAAAACAGCAGGGGGTTATTTTTGCATGTTTGCTCCCTAGGCTATCAATAGGAGTGGATGGCTGCAAGTAGCCTCATCTTGTTTCTAAAAAAAAGTTACCTGAAAAAGGAGGGGGGGGGGGAAGAAATCAAAGAAGCCAACTTCAGAATTTCAGAGAAAACAGACCAGGCTGTGGCTGCAAGTGGATGAAGAAACCAACAAGGCTGGCTTATGGGTGGGAACCTCATGATGGTCACAGCGAGACGACCATGGTGTCATGCACTAAGTACACAGAACTCCGCTGCTTTAAGTTGCATTGCAACACCAACTGAAAACCAGAGCAACGAGCTCCATCACCTCATAGAGACATCTAGTCCATGCTGCACTGTGCCTCCCACAAAGAGAAATGCTTTAAAAGCTGCCAATCTTCCCAATCACACTAGCTGCTCTTCACACAGAGCCAGCCATCAGCAGCTACCAATTTGAACAGAATGAGAAAGCCACTGCCTGCACCCTGCAGTCAGGGGCCTTGCTACTGCCAAATTTAAGTTCAGCACAGCTAGAGCCAAAGTGCCACAATCAGCTCAAGGTAGAACTGCAGAATTCACAGCATGAGGAATACTTAAAGAAGCATATCCACCACGCATTGTGCGACAAATGTAGTTACAGTAGTATTTAGTTGACAGGTAGAGAGTGGGAAATGATCAGTATGTATGTTCGCAGAAAGAGAGTCAAAAATAAGTAATTTCCTACTATACTCTTTTCCTCTCCATAAACTAGCTAGATACTAGTGCAACATCACTATGCTGAGAAAGCTCCAGAGCTGGCCTGCAAGACTATGTTCACTGGTCAGATCCAGGCAATCTGGAGCAACTCCAGAAACCGTCACCACACACTAACACTTACTCGGAAATTGTATGAGCTTCCAAACAACTCAATATTTTCCTAGTGCCCTACTGTGTCTAACCCACACAAATGAAAACACAAGCTAAACAGAAGGTTTTGCTCAGCAGCATATTATGACTTTACATACACTTATATTGCAAATAGCAAAGGATGACCCATCTTAACAGCCTGAACCAGAGAATTATTAATTGTCCGCCATGGTTGTTACAAGTATCCTTGAATAGCTACTCCCTTCTGCACTTTCCTCTCACCCTTAAAACAAAACAAAAAAAAGCACAGTGTTTTTGAACAGAGCTCTGTAATGGGAACAAAAGGTGGCAGTTCAAACCCTTAAGAGCACGTAGCAGCTGCTTACAATTCTACAGTACAAACAAACCACAAGCTAGTGAAAGCATATTGAACTTGTTCTGGCAGAAAGCCATGTCTCCCCGAGGAAAGGAGGTGGTAGTAATGCCTTAGGGACAGAGATTTTGCCATCTTCCCTCCATTGATTAGGTTTAATGACATAAGGCTGTTTCTGTACATGCAGCTTTTCCTGTTGAAGAGCATGGCACTTCAGCCGTGACACTCTGACCTTTTCTTCCGAGTTAACACCAAGATCCACAAGTCTGTCTACACTGCAAAAAGCAGCATAAGGAGAAGAGCCTTGAGCTAGCTAAAAACAAGCTGCGAGCATTATAGTTACAAAACTGTGGTGCACTGCAAAAGCTATTTATTGGGTTGAAAGATAAGGCTAATTTACAGCAGGTACAGTGTCACACTCACATCGCCAAGTAGCTTTCAAGAGCTACAGCTTAGAACATGATTTTGCACCGCATAGCTGTAACTAAGCCTGGTGCACGTTGAGTATCCTTGCAACGCAGAAAGTGGAACAGGGCAGGTATGTTAAGTAGGTTAAGCTACAGTGACTGGGATGAGCTTCACAAAGCAACCAAGCAAACTTGTGAAAGAATAATCCATTCAGAGTTACTAAATGCAAAGACATCACCTCTGGTCCAGGGGGTGTGGGGATTAATCTGTCATCTAACACAGCATGGCTGCGTTCTTGAATGCACAAGCTGCAACATCCATGCCTTGTTCCCCCTGCTCGGGCCATCTCCCACATCAGGTCTGCCTCTCTCAGCTCTTCTTAGGTTCCAGGCATCTCTTTGCCCCAGTCCTCTACCCAGTCTCCCACTACTTCCTTTCAGTCCACAGTTCTTTCACCCCCATCGGTATCATTTGAACCAGGAGACTTTACCTGTTAGTACACGACTGTTCTTGCTTTGAGTTACAGGAGTTATCTCTGAGTTTCTCAGACCCTGCCCACAGTGGATAGAGAATGACTGTGAATTATTTCAAACATTTACTATCATATCTTTGCAACCAAATGTCTCACGCCCCCTGAAAACTGAGCCCAGGTTCTAACATTCACTGTCTCCTCCCACAAAACCCAGGCTAAAATACTTACTCTAGCAAGACAAGTTATATGCCAAGGGGAAAGGGCAACATGACAATAAGAGGCCAGATTAACAATACAGCAAAAGACATGAGAAAGGTCTATAGCAGAACTAGAAAACAATTACAGATCTCAGCTACTTGGGTAAGGTCTACTCCTCCAGGCATTGTTTAACCTCTCTACTTGCACAGTCTTGAGAAGGAGCTACAGCCCAAATGAAGTTTTGCCAACTCTCTACAGTTCCCCATTATACGGTGTAGTGGGATGACATGTTAAAGACCTCATAGTGACTTTGCATCTTCTGCATTTCCTATTATTTTGCACAGTGCTACAGTCCTTTATTCTCAACTTCCCCCAGGAATTATTACTTCGTCCCTCTTCTCAGAGCTGCCTTCACTTTTGAATAACTGGTGATTCTTATTTTTAGAGGGGCAATATAAAACAATGAGGATATTTACAGATATCCTTAAAGCAGACAGCTTATCATTTCTCTATTACATCTCCTTCTAGATATTTCAAGGCACAGCACATGGAATATTGCAGAGAATCATTTGCATATCAAAGAAGATACAAGGAAGTTTAATGCTTTGGCTGCCATCATGATCAATACATGCTGTACAGTATATTAAATTAGCCTGATGCTACATCAGACCAGCGCTAGCAATTTTAGCCTTTGTAGCTCAAAGCGCTGGAGACTGCCTAAAGAACCACCCAGGCATCAAGCTAGCTGCATTTAGTTTACACAAATCTGTGTCACTGTTTCCAAAGAGAAGAGTAAACAAGAGTGCATAGCAGTTACACCACCCACAAGAAGCCATTCACTGGAATAGCTAACACACATTTCACTCGATACAAAGACTTTCAAAATCCACTAGACCTCAGGAGTTTATTTCCTATGAAACTTTCTTACTGAGAAATTTCTCTGTTCTGGTGCAGAACTGGGAACCATCCCCTTTTGTCACCACTAACCGCCCCGCTAACGTTCAGAAATGAGGACAGGTAGGATACAGGTAGTCAGAGTTTCAACCACCAAGAATTAGAAATATCACAGCTGAGTATCCAGCCCCCTGGGTTATTATGCATGCAGAGGGATTTCTCCACCTCTGGGTTCCAGAAAGTCTGCCTGGGACTTGAGCAATCTTCAGCCAACAAAACATCACTGAAACTGGTAGATTCATAACAGAATACTGACCAGTGTGGGCTATACTCCAACACAGCCACTAGCAGATGGACTAGCAGCTCTTATCTTCCACACTGCTGTTCAAAGGGTATACCATATGGGAGGAAAAATCTGAGTAGAGCCAAGTACTACACCCCCAAACATAGTCCACCCCTTAAGCAATTTTACACACTCTTGTGGCAAAAATACAGTAGTGGAACCCAGTCTCCTTTTATGGGAATTCCACCCCTATCTGAAAAAAAAGTCTTTGGTGAAACCATCTAACAAATCTTAACATCACTGCCACTATTTGAGGGCCTGGCCATAGGCTGTGCTTTGCTATAGCGTATATGAAAACAAGTATTACAATACAGACAGGAGAGCTGTCTTTAAGCTGCATTCTCACCACACCACCATGTAAGACAAGCTTTACAGTTTGTGTACTTGTTCAAGACTAAGTGTTCCTTTGCATTTTACATTCTTCAGAGACATTCACACCTTTTTTTAAGCAATGCTGAGAAACTCAAGTATTATATGTATATATATTCAGTGCTATTTACTAAATACTCATGCAGTTTTACCTAATGCCATGTATTTTGAGTTCCTGTTCTTCATGGGCTGGCAGTGTAATTTTAGTCTGAGAAGGAAGAACAATCAGCCTCACACTGGTTCCTTGTGATTTGCATTGACACAACACTATTCATCCATCCCAAAGTAGTTTTTTGCACCCACCCCTGAAAAAACAGCCATTTCTAAACTTGAAAGCCATTTTGTTCCACAAACCCATCAACCACCTCTAAGGGCTGGTGATACAGCCCTACCACACCAGTTCAAGAAAACCAAGCAGGGGTGGGAGGCTGCAAGGGAAGAAAACCCTGCAGACAGGTCACTGTCAGTCAACAGGAGGTAAAGCATCTCTCCTTTGCCAGAGAAAAGGAAAGAAAGACAACCTATCTTCCAGTTTAAATCAGGTGTTTCCAGTAAATAAACATAAATCAGGAATAGTTTAATAGCAAGCACTCTTAAGAATCAACTCAGGCTGCAAAGTTAACAATAATATTCTCCAGTTATTCTTTTCCTTACCTGGCTACTCCATACCAAGGGTTCCTAAATCTCACAGTCATGACAGGTTTCAGATTCATATCAGAAAGGTATCTTCTTCTTGCAACAGCCAGCTCAAATACTCAGGGTAACAGAGAATAGGAGACCACGGGCTACCACATTCTAGATGAGAGGTCTCCTCCATCTCTCCATCTCTCCATCAGCCTGGCCTCCTCTCTCAGTCTGCCTTTACAGCCCCTCACTTCCCCCTTACCCTGCCAAGGTGGTGATTTTTATAGCAGCTGTTGCTCATCCCCACCTTGATCCCAGTCAGGGCTGCAATTAGCCCTTCATTAGCCCTGTTCCAGGGCAGCTGGGGATGTTGTTTCCCCTCCTCCAAAGCCCTCATGCTGCAACGTGTGTGTGGAAAGGAACTCGGCACCTACCATCTGCCTGCTGTTTTCTGTCGCTGAAGTTTGTTGTATGGAGTTGGCTGACGTGCTGGTAACACCACCCTACTGTGGGCACCGGCACCTCATGCACTGCCTCTTCGCCACAGGGCCAGCACACTTCAGGAACACACAGCTCTCTCGTTGTCAGAGTGCATTGGCATGACAAGGTTGTGGTGGCAAGAACATGTTTTCTGTGGAAGAAACACATTGCAGGAAAGCCCCAAGTGAACTCCTTGTCATCTCTCATAAGCCCTGAGGCATGTTTATTTTTAGTAGAATAGATAACAAGATGCTTACAGCAGTGTATGTAATTAGGAAAAAATCTCCAGTGTAAAATGTTAGTGCCATCACAAGTAAGAATCAGATAAGCATGTGTGAATCCTTCATAAATTCAGTCATCCTTATTGTTACCAACAAGCCAAATCAGGAACCTGGCCTGCTGCTGTGCAATTTGAGCATGTTCTGTGGAGAGACAGTGAGATGGGCAGGGGGCCGCCAACCCTAAGAGGAGAAGCTGTGGGAGCTGGACTTGTTCAGCCTGGGGAAGAAAGAGCTTCAGGGGGACACAAAAGCAGGCCCCCCCCGAAACTACAAGGGGTTTATTGAGAAGGTGGATCGGGGCTCTTAATAAAGAGTTGTTCTGTGGAGGAAAAGGGACAATGGACATTAATTGAAAAAAACAGATTTTAGATAAAGAATGTAATTTTCGCTATGAGAATAATTAGGGAACGAGTTACCCAGAGCCTTTGGAGGTTTTTAAGACTGGGCAAATCCGTGAGCACTCTGATGTGGATTCAGTGTGACCCTGCTTTAGGCAGGAGACCCCCGAGGGCCCTCCTGGCTGGGATGTCCCTCTGATGCTACTAACCGGCCGAGTCCTTCCCACAGCTAGGCAGAAGCCAGCCGCTGGATGTCACCCTGTGCTCACCGAACAACGCTGCTCCCACCGGCAAACAAAGGATCAAATCCCATTGCAGCGGGAAGAAACTGCAAGGACAATAATCACTGTAGGGGAAAAAGAAAGAAACTAGAAAAATCAAAAGCATCCTCCACTGCCTGCTAGCATAATATTGATTCTTCTCTTCTTCTCCTGAAAGTCAGTTCCTGTTTATTTCAGCCAGGCACACTACAGCATGAACACTTAGGGGTCTGAATAGCAAGCTGTGTTGTTCTGAAATGAGCTTCACCTAAGAATGTGAAATGCAGAGAGCAGATCTGTGTTCAGTGTCAAAACTATTGATCTTTAACTGTCAACTTCACATTAATAGTGCTGCCAACTGCAAGCACTCAAAAGTTTTCTACAGACATCCCGTGCTCCCCTGCCATTTCTCCCTTCCCCACTTCTCCCAGATTTCATCGTACGGGTCTGGGATCGTTTTGTTTACCTTTGGTGCTAGTGCTGTTAAGATTAAGGTTGTCACGCTTCCCTACATTTGCAAAAGGTAGAAACTTAGACTTTCCTCTAAAACCAGGAGATTCTCGTGTTTTTCTCTTGTAATAATCAGGCCTCAGAAATGGGAATTTTAAGTTAATCGAACATTGTGAAATTTGTGATAAAATAATGAAAATTGACATACTGAAACTAAAACCAAGCACCGATTTGATTCAAGTGAATGAATGACAATTGAGGCATATGGTGCATCTTCTCCAGAGTGAGAAGACCATGTCAGACTGCAACATCTCCCCTCTTCTGAGCACACACACCATCCCTCGCAAAGTGAATCTACCCAACATGCCTTCTCGGTGTAGCATTTACAGTTAAGAGATTGCTCTCAGAGAGGCAATGGCCATAAAGATCAGGAATTGCTGCATTCATTGTATCACATCCCTGGTGACTAACGAATGAACTCACAATTCTCCTTTGGACAACTGAAAAAAGGATCCTGCCAATAAGTCACATAACGAAGCTCTAAGTTTATCTAATCTATCATACCAGAGTTCAGATTGTAGCATAGGTCACCAGTGCTTGTGAGATGACAGTTTTACACAATGTGGATGTATAAAACAAGTACCTGTGACATTGTGCAGACAAAAGGTGCTATAAAGCTTCATTAGATTGGAAACCATCCAACAGTTGCACATTAGAGACTGAATTCAGTAGACAAGTAGCTTTGCCAGTACAATGCTTCTTCACAGCCAGATGCTTTATGAATACCACAAAGTGAACCCTTATCTTACTTTCCTCAGAATTAGATTTTCAAGTAGCAAAGACAGACTTTGATGTCCCTTGAAAGCCTGCTGAGTTATTTTCTGCACAGAAGAGATCACCACAGAACAGGGCCTCTGATGGCAACCAGGGAAAAGGCAAAGAGAAATAAATACATACTGCCCACATTCTGCCACGATGGCCGCAGACTTGCTATAACTGCCAAAGGAGTCATAGCAGGCTGTTTTTCACTGACACTCCAAACGTTGCCCTTTGTGCAAGCTCAAAAAGGACAATATATGTATACCTACTCCCTGTTGTATGCATCCTGCACTGAAAGTGTTCTCCTCTTAGTTGTTGTTTTACTATGCTAAACTATCCATAGCTCGTAGAAGCTGGTTAAGGAGCAAAGGGGAGCTGAAAGTAGTTAGGTCTGCAAGCTTTTGTTTACAAGGACATGGGTTAAAGATGAAGCTCAATGTCAAGGACTAAAATCACTGCTCTCACTTTATACTGCAGAAAGTCCAGTTCTCCTGGCCTGGAGCTCCTGCACTGTAAATGAAGAGGAAAGGACAGTATCTTTGTGGAGAAATGTATATAAAGCTTTTTACATCTGCCTCTTACACATCTATGTAGAACTGGGTACATTAATAACTGTAAGCAATTATCTGAGATGTTGACTTGAGGAAAACCTCCTATTTTCCAATAGCAAGTGCTAAATCTCACCTCACAATTTTCATTCATAAGATCTACAGCACAATTTAATGTATTTTGTGTGGTTTTTGCAAACACTCACTGCTACGCATAATCTTCTGGTACCCACAGCTTCTAACGTGTGACCAGGTATAGGATGCATTTCCATCGAGCCTATCTAAAATGAATGCATGCAATTCCAGCACCTCATCTTGGAAAGCTGTGCTGAGTGGGAACCATCCAGCTAAAAAATTACACTTTCTTGGTTAAAAAGTAACTGTTTGCTCACAGAGGTCTTTGACAAATGCAAGTATTGCTAGTCCTAAAATTTGTCATTCAGCCTCCCCAAAATCATGGAATTTTACCTAAATTACCCTTTTTGAGGCCGAGCTGACAGCAGGGAAGCTGAATACCACCACCACTTTCAGCCGCAGGCATGTTTAACACTGAGGGGCACAACCTCCCGCTCGGGGGGCGGGGCAGGAGGCTCGGCCCCACGGCTCCCCACGGGCCCCTCCGGTCCCGGGTGGAGGCAGCGGAGGGCTGAGCTGGCGATGACCGGCCCGGGACTGGCGCCCTCGCAGCCATTATGCCTCAGGCGGCCCTTTCCCCCTCCCGGGCCCGCCAGCTGGGGGCGCGAGGGGGCCGAGAATGCCCGATTCCGATTGGCTGCCGCGCTGGCGGGCGCTCGATCCCGCCCTCCTGGAAGGTCCTCCGCCGGCTGAGGCGCCGAGGCGCGGGGAGCTCTCTCAGGGCAGACGGAGCTTCACCCGGTGCCGGGCTGCCACAAGAGGGCACTCGGAGCCGCATTTAGGCTTTCGTTTCCGCGACAGAGTACCCACCTCTATTCTGTGGCTTCAGAAGCGTGCTTGTTCGTAAAAAATTAAAACATTTTTTCTACTTCTTCACCCGATTCCATGAGTGAGGTTCTCCACGACATAGCAGGCATCCTAGCGCGGGCAGTACGACTGTTAGAACCGGAGAGGGATCAGCAGGATACCTCCTCCAATTCTCGTGCTTTGAACATTTAGCAGATGCTAAACGGCTTCTGTACCAGCGCTCAGGGGAGCAACAGGGCACCGTGCTCCCTCCAAGCTGGGGGAGGCCCTGGGCAGGCACCATCCTTACCCCATCCTCCTGTTTCAGGCCGTGGCTCTCGGCCAGGTTTCAGCTTGAACATGCCCCGTACCAGCACCCACGATAGGTGAGATACTCTTTTCGATACACTGCTAAAGCCCATATTTAGTTACTGGTGATTTCTCAGTTGTTGGATAGCTCTTGCAGCAAAAATTATTTATTCCAGCAAATCACAGATGGTTCACCCAAGGAAGGTATTTTTAATGTTAATACATGGTGTAAGGTTATGGCAGGAAAATGCAGGTCAAGATCGCACATCTAATCCCATACATAGCAAATTTATACCACACAGACTTACAGCAATTCAAAGGCTATTAGCTTTATCAACAAGTAACGAAGTATACGCAAGTAAAAAATTTCTAAAGAGCAAATCCTGTGTGGGACTATTTCCCCAGCCCAAATCACTCCCTTTAAAGGAAAACTTTCTTGTTTTGAAGAAGGATTACTTGTTTCACAAACATCTGTTAACAGGAAGGGCTATGTGTCCAGGGAGGGTGTCCAGGTTTCCTCCTGTCAGCTTTCCCTGGTAGCAGCCGAGAGATTACCTGACTGCTTTCAGCACTATTCACAGAAGAAATCAATGTCCTGAAAAAGAGAGTTAAAAGGAAAGATGTTTTGAGATTACTGAACCATTAACATTCCTTTATCACCCCCCAAAGGTACATGAGTAGATGCAAACACAGAATACACTATAATATACTCAAAGTATTCTGGAAAAGAAAAAGGTCTTTTGTCTTTTGACTCCTTTTGCGTAGCTGGGATGATTTGTTCCTGCCATGAAGTTTTAAAGTGAATTGGGCAATACCACCTTCTCTCTTCATTTCAAGATTCCTTTATCTCCCTTTTTTGCTTTATATTCCCACATCCATACCCAGATTTATTAATCATATGTAACCCTTTATCCTTAAAACAGTTCCTAATCACACATGAAAAGCACGTCATAAACAGACTGAGGCTATGCGATACACTTGCTAGAGAAATGTGACCAGAAAATAAATGCCAGTATTTTGCGTGAAAACTTCTAGCATGGGATAGACTTCCACAGCGTATTGCTTTCATCTACCTTCCTGCTATTATCTTATACAGCTATGTAGATCTCAATTTTGCTGCAGGGAATTATCACACTGTGGTACTCAAACTGTACAACATTTACATTAGACCAGCATACCACATATAGCCGTCCACTGGAAGCAGACGACAGGGAGCTGTTTCAGAACAGATGCTTACTGGTAATGAAAGTACTCTCATCTTAGCCAGCAAATGGCCAATTTTAAGTGATCGAGGGAAGGCAGGCAATCCAGCACCGCTTTGTAGTACACACAGCCTATTGTGTTGAGTCTACGGTATTCAGTGTGATTCAGTGCTTCAGAAATAGCAGCTCTGGGGAAAAAATAATCTCCTAAGATTTATTGCTCAAACAGCAATGAACAGGCATGGATTACCCAGTGCTGCACAAAAGGATGCTGAGAGAAGTTCACAAGCAGAAACATTTATTAGCAGGGTCTGGAACTAATGGCATANGGGGAGGAGGGTCAGCGACACAGAGGCCCCCAGGCTGATGTCCTCTTTCAGGCTTCTCTCCAGTGCAGCAGGTGCCCCCCCATACTACTTTTCCCCAGCGAGTTCCCTATCAGTTGTTCCTCCACGCAAAGCCATTTGTGTGTGCCACCCAGTGCTTTGATCAGGGACAGGTGCTGCATGCTGACTGTTAGGCTGTGGGCATCATCAGGTCCCCTGAGATAAATGGCAACCCCTTCCCAAGATGAACCCATCGTAACACCAATATTGGGCTTTGCAGGTGCAAGGCCAGGAAAGCAAGGCAAAAAACATTGCCAGCGGCGTGGGGGAAGGTTACAGAGCTGCGAGCAAGAGACTGGCTTCTGGCTTGCAGATGGAAAGCTGGTGGCATTAAAGGCATCTATGGTGGTGCACAACACTAACTGTATAAAACAGCGCCTTTAAGGCATATTTCTGGAGCAAGCAGCGTGCCCATACACAGATTGGTCAAGATGGGCTGTAGACTGTTTTAAATGTGAACTTAGAAAGAGTCAGATCCTTAAAGTCACGTTTGCAACATACGACAGAGCAGAAGAACGAGGAAAAGAACGTATCTGTATCGCCCTTCGTTTTCATTGCGAAGTTCCTCCATAGCGAGAATGTGAAGTAAGGGTGAAACGACTGTGAAAGTCTGTGTCGCTAGTTTTGCGAAAGAAAATTACTTTCCAATTAAAGTTCTGCGTTGCAGCCTGACAACAGCCCATTCGGGACCCTGAGTCAGCCTGCAGGCTAGAACATCACTTTAACCTACCTCTGCTTCCACTTCAGCTTGCCATGCAGCAGACTGGCTGTCATATTGTTGAGAAAAGAGCTTAGAAACGTATTTTAGTCATTCTTTCATGTTCTGTGACTAATTAATTGCTGCAATGCTTCTGGGCCAAGTTCAGAATAACCTAATGTAGTGTCAAGAAAAGCAATCACTTATCCGAGATGCGCATTTCCTCATATAAAGCTTGTCTGACACATTACAACGCAAATCCTAGCAACCATTAACATGCAACAAAATTCTTCCTTTCACCTACATCCTCCATGTTAATGAAACCCATCTAATAGTCTAGACCTAAGCTTAAAGACTCCATATACAATTTCAAGATTGACACACTAATCGTATTTTGTGATACGCTGCAAAATGGAATATAGCTAAATATTCAATATTGATGAAGATAATCACTGGAAACCTATCACTCTATTTGTTTTAAGCATGGAAATAAGCTACTAGTATGCATTAATTGTAAGCCAAGCCATACCACCCTCTGAGAAAGGGCCCTCCTCTTCCACACCTCTGTGAAGTGTTTCAGATCTTCAGTAAAATTATGAATTGTCTGGGGTATGAGATACTACTGCACATAATCAGGGACAATCACCCTTTCAGCAATACAGCCTACTTACTCACAGAACACTAATGTGTTCCTAATAGCTTTTTAATTCAGCTTTTTGATGTACCAGTAACTTTGTTATGAGGAAGCAAGCATGCTTTCAGTAAATCAGAAGTTCTGTATGACCACGTCCACCTATATATAAAATTAATAGAAAGCACACTTGTACACGTTACTGAAGTATGCAGCACAATATCCAGACTCTAAAAAAGAAAGCTTCTTGCAACGTATCACAAACGCTTTGGGTAAAACTTAGGCAGCCTTGCAGGAATACTATTCAAATCAATAGGAACTCTAATAGGATCGAGCCCTTAATGCAGCGTTTGTAATGTCTGCAGTATCAGAGCGTATGTTCAGATTTTATTGAGGCTATTTGCCTATATAAAGGCCCAAAGATTGGATCCCTAAGCATCTGTGATATGCTACAATCAACTGCCACAATTATGATTTGTTTTTACAGCAAATTAGCATTACACAGCCAAGTATAATTATGCAGCCAGCTGGGCTTTTGCAAATTCCTTACCGTTGTAGGAACAGTCTTATTTGCTTCTTGATAGACATGTTGTTCTGAGACTAAACTGCTAGGGAAATAACCAACTGTCCCCATATGGTCTTCATACTGTTCTCCATAAACCTTTAAGCAAGGAGATGTATAATTAGGTACCTTAAAACAGTCCTCATCTGGTTTGAGCTAGTTCATAATTTAGTCAAAAGCGGTTACTAATAGCGTTCCTCTCTCTGGTTTTAGATTTCCTAGTCTCCAATTAGCTAGCACATGAAATGAACCATTAACACAAGTTCTGATACAAGCATACATTTTTTGGAGTAAATTAATACCGCCTATAAATTTATAAATGCAGCTAATATTTATCTTCGCTTCCCGTGAATTTAAGAGTTTTATGACCAACCATGATAAAAGCTTTCTCCTCCATAGTTTCAGCAGCCACAGAAAAGAACTGTTGAGCTCTTCTGTTATGGTTCAGTTCATAATTACCATGTAATTACTGAAGATATTTCATCAAAAAAAACCCATTAAACCCCTCAAGACTCCTCAATCAGTTTAAGTTTAAACATTGACTTTGAAAACTAAGTTGCTGCTTTAAAACCCACAATAGCTTAGCGTTAACATCCATTTCTTGACAGAAATGCCTGTTAATCTACTTCTGGTTTGCTCATATACACAAGAATCTCCTCTTACACTTCCAGCCCAGAATTCTCCAGAGTCTTTTTCTTTCACTAGTTTTGAGTAAACATAGATCAACTGCCCTTTTTTAATATTAATGAATCTGCAGTCTGGAGCATTATAATCCTCTTCTGCTCTGGCAAGGGAAATGGTGTCTAGGGGAAAAAAAAAAAAAAAAAAAAAAAAGGAAAAAAAGAATGAGGCGGATGAATTTAAATACACATATACTTTTAGAGAGAGAAATATAAATACGTGTGTGCTTATATGCACACATGTAAAACTATTTCTACAGATAAAAGTAGGTCATCCTGAAATTAAAAAAAAAAAAACCTTCAAGAATTTGTTCTGCTCATTTTTCTATTCTCCAGTAAGCAAAGTAACAGCTTAAGAATGTGCCATTTCATCATAGTAGAAGTTACAATCCTTCTCTCTACACTTACCTTTCACTTGAGTGAAAAATGTCCTTTACAAAACCCTTTTTGCAGTAAAACTGCATGTGACATTCCACATAAACCCTCCCACTCTGCTTTTAAAGTTGACAAGCCAATGCAAATGTAACAGAGCTAAATAAGCAGAGTAGTTTTCCCTCGCACTACCGCATCCAAACTCTGCAGTCATTTTTGAGACTATTTTGTCCTCAAAATTAAAGCAAAATTACTTACAGACACAGTTGTCATCAGCACACAGCTTCTCGCTGGCAAGCTTGTCCATAAAAATTCCAGTTGCAAGAGGACACATTAATCCGAGAGACAAAAGTAAAACAACCAAATAAACACGTCGTGTCATTTTTCTTTGCTGCAGTGCTTGCTGACTGTGCGTTGGGTCCAGTGACCCCCGTCTTTTATGGAAAAGGCAGACACCTGGACAAACATGCCAGGCCAATGGGAAGGGGTCGGGGCGACATTCCAACCCACCAGAGGAGCCACAGGCCAGAGGAAGACCTCAGGGTCCGCTCACGAAACCAAATCCCTTCCCAAAGCCATTCTGCATTAACATTTCAATCAGCAACTGTATTATTTAAACATTTTAAGCCTTCTTGTAGTTGTCCATAGTCTTAATCCTACCTCAAGCAAAGTTTGAGAATGAAAAATTAAGTCAGACCCTGGTAAGCAGCAAAGGAAATTACATCCTTCCAAATCCTCAAGTCCTTCATTTTCCCAAATGCTCACTGACAAATTTAATCTTCCCTGGACCATAAACCCTCAGTGGCAGAGATTTCCCTCTTATGTCCTACAGCAAGGGCCCACTAGGACCCCAACACATGGATGCAAACGTAAACAAACCATTTGGGAGTTGAAACACAGCAAAAAGGCTTTGTAAATCAGCAATTTACATTTGAAGTCTAAAAGTTCAAGCACCACATACTTGTACAGGCAAGATCCCTTCCACAGGGAGACGCAGTCGAGAGCAAAACACACAGGTTACGCCAGGACAGCGACCATTTCACTTTTATTTACATAGCTGAACTCAGTTGAGAGTTTGCAGATGCAAGATGCTGAACAGCATACAGTGCCACAGGCTGACTGAAAAGGTCCTCTTTATGCCTTGGAGAGGACATCTAGAATTCATCTAACTTCCCAAAATCTTGTCCTAGCATACATGAGGCAAGACTTGTAGGGTGTATTTTTAATTAAAATAGATGCACTCACACACACACAAAAGGAACAACCACCGGAGTTACTGCACTGTAAGCGATTCACATCACAGTTGTAAGGCTACAGAAGGCTGGTCTGGATCAGTCCTTAAAAGTGACCAAGAGCAAGTTTGGGAATTCCCAAAACATCACTCCAGAGAACCAGCACTACCTGATTCACAAGGAGGCCTGAAGAGCTGCTGGCTGTACCAGCTTTCAGTCAACAAGCAGAACAGAGGAAGCTGTCAACTGTCATCCAAAATGCCATGCTCTCTTTTACAGAAAGAGCATCCTGCAATTTCTAGCATCACCCTCCTATTACAGCTGACTTCACCACATTCTCCTCTAATCTTCCAGCCCATTACTCCTTCCTCCAACCTCCCGTATGTAGTGTCTAACTTCCTTCACAGACAGCTCCACACAAACCTAAGTGAATAAAGGTGAAGAGCGGTGGCATGCGATGGTATTCTCATGTACACAGACTAGTGGGATGCAAGGACAGCATAATTAATAGCTATAAAATTATGACTGCAGAAGTTAAAACATAAGGTCCATGACGAATAACACACTTTTGCTCCCTTACAGGCACACTGAAATGATCTTCACTTGCAAGTACTAGAATACTTGTGAAATAACAACAACAACAACAAAAAATCACTAAAAAGAATGAAACATATGTGGAGATATGACAGTAATTGAGATGACACTGGAAGGGGCATCATCTTGCGATGTACTCTGGGAGCAGAAGATAAAAGATTTTTCAGGTCTCGTGCAAAAAAGGAGGTTTATGTAGCTAGTTTTACGCTTGGAGGGGCACTGGAACATAGCACTTGCTCAGAAATTGAGTGGACATGCCAGAACTACCATATACAATATACCAAGAAGTATACCAAGATTTTATAAAAATCAATCATGCTTTCCTGAAGGTGCAGCACTTTGTCCAAAGAACAGTTTTAAATCTGATCTCAATTGTTTCGGAACACAAGCTGGGGGAAACAAGACACTCTGCAGCTACAGCCGAGCCCACACAACACAGGAAGGGGCTGCACCGAGCCACGGTCATAAAGGGAAGTCTACAGCCTCCAGCATCCTTCGTCCTGTCCCCATTGACCAAATTACTGTGGAAACAGAAAAAAACCATGCAACACTTGCAATGTAGCTACAATGAAAAACATTCTTCCTTGTAGTTTCTTGCCTAAACATCAGCTACTCCAATACTTACCTGAACTACTTCTAAAGGAAATCATGCTAACTCTATCCTATCACTTTTTTGTCTGAAAGGGTAGTTAGAGGCCTCACAGAGAAACTGTTCAAGTGAGGAATGGTGCAACGTGACAAGCACTGCGCGACAGCTTCCTCTCAAACATTAATCTTCAAGGGTCTGATTGCAATCCTCCTAGCCAACACCATGCAACAGCTACTGCAAGATTCACCAAAAATATAATCATATTTTAAGTAAATTTCATTATTCTCTTAACCTAAAATATCTTTCTAGGTCTTCCATTACCTGAACAAAACACTTCAGCTTTTGAAGAGATTTTTGCACCCAAATATTTAGAACAGTTACAACTCACAATAGTACAACTGATTACTTCACTGCATTCATTGTATTTCCTGTCACACAAGACCTGCAAAGGTTTTTGACAAATGGAGGGAAAAAAAACCAAACCCAACAACAAACCCAGCAGCATTAGGACATGTATTTTGGAAAAACCTGCCTAAAAATGGACCATCAGGCTCATCTGCATTGTCTTTGTAAAGAGCCAGAAAGCTCTTCCTAAACCATTTATTAAAATCAGTGGTAATAGGGCTGGAAAGAGCAGAAGAGAAGACAACAGATAAACTTCTATGTTTCTTCTGTGGACCTGCTTCTACTACCAGCCATCTTTATAAAGACAAAGCCAAGTTGAACAACAGTGCTGTCAAACTGTAATCAATTTCTACCCATACCTAGAAAAAAACCCCACTAATGATAAGTTGTTTTTCTTAAGTGACAAAATAATTCTTGCTGAAAAGCAGCTGTCCCCTTGATAATGACGCTGAAGATTGAGTGTTGCATTTATTCTGAATATGCTGACATTTAGCATTCCTGCTCATGCTTTTTGCTCTGGGAAGACAGCTATTTTTCCAGCACTCACTTCTGAGAAATGAGTGTCACCTTAAAAGTAGTTAAACCAATACACTGAATAAGCCGTGCAAGCCTAACAGATCAATAATAAGACAGATTTGAGGAAAAACATGGCTTGAAAACAGCATAAACTGAATTTATTCTATAAAAATTAGTATTTCAACACAAAAATTTACTATCCAGTAGATTCGTGGAAATCCTACCTCTGTCCTGGCCATTGTGGCAATTTTACACAAGTCTTAAGTTTTCTGCAGAGAACAGCAAACATGCTAGCTGATCAAAGTATCATCGTATTAAAAAAACAACTATCCACAGAAGTCCTTTATAGGAGCATTCGCTTATTTCTTCGCATAAGTGATTTTCATGGCATGAGATGGAGTAATCTTGAATCCTTGGAGAGCATCTCGAGCAGCTCCTGCTTGATTCTCATTTTCAAACTCCACAAATGCAATGTCATGGCGCCCAGGCACTAAGCGTACTTCTTTGAATCCAGGAAACCTTTAAAATAAGGTGAAAGAGTTAGATAATATTTCCTAGTTTTGATAACACATCTCTTCAGTAGCCATAAGACCTTATCATAAGCATCTAGTAGTATAACAGTTACTACGAATGAAAGATGTAAATTGAAGGGGTTTACATGTCCAGTCCTTAGAACCATGCCTCAATTAAGGATTGTTACATGGAAGCAATTTAATCAGTCTTGTGCACATACGGAAGCAACTTAAGCTAGTTTTAAAACTGCTCCTGCTGTTGTGAAGTCTTTAATATTACAGTCACCCGCTTAAATCCGGTGCAGATTGATAGCAGAAAAAAATCGGATTTGTGTTCTGCACCAAGTCATCAGAACTGACATCTGTAATCTTGGCAGTAAGACAAAGAACTCAAATACCTTCAGAAGAAACTCTTATTTCTAAAAAGTCAGCTTGCCAACTGAGAAGAAGCACACAGGTAACAGAAGAATTCAAAGGAGAAGTCCTTTATATTCAAAACTTACTGATTGAATAACATGGACAGCATCATCTCATTTGTTTCCTCAGGCAAGTTATTAAGGAAAAGGATATAGTTTGGTGGGTTATCAGGCACCTGCAACAACAGAAGATCAAAGCTCAGAAGGTTATACACAGCTATCCGTTCCTCTGCATCTGTCTGCATGATTATTTGAACTAAGACTCACATATCCTTAGTTTTGCTTGTAACACTGCTAGCTGGACTTCAGTATACCTTCATGCAATATGCAGACAGAGCCCCTTGGTTCTTTTACAAGGATATATTAACTTGCAGAGGCTCTTATTTCCACAAAAATCACAGTAACATATTGTCTTGGATGTCATATTTAAACTCGACAACTCAACAGCTGATACTGTAGTACTCTCAGCAGGTCCAAGACACCTGTATGGCAGTGGAAGAACCTATAAAAGACCCGCATCCTTCCGGAAGAGCAGTGGGAGACCAAGATAAATACCCTGTTCATCTGCAGTAGTACACTGAATATCTTTGGGCAACTGAAACCCACAAAACCCACATGGTTTTACTACAATGCTCTACTCAAATTTATTAATTAGAAACCCCATTAGATTTAAAGCTTTAGAGTCTTTAACAGATTTGCCTGCTAATATGAATTTGTAGCAACCCACCAGACACAAGGCTGGGTAGTCAGTTTGCTGACACTGGACTCGAAGGCTGGAATCTCCCTAAGTCATCAAGGAGATTACAAAAATAAAAAGAAACTGGACACCACAACTTCAAACGTCCTAATAATGGTGTGAAGTAAGTTAATGCCTCAGCAGAACAATCTCCTTCAGCTGATGGAAATATTCCATTCCAGGCAGTGCCACTGAACTTCTGAAGTTCAAGCAAATACCCAAATACTCAGTGTTGTGCTTCGATGCCAAGTGACATACACATATTGTGCCTTGTTACAAATGATACTCAAAAAAACCCACAGACTGGGAGCAAGACATTTTCCCCTGTGGATTATGTATGCAATTCTCAATGACAGTACTCAAGAAAGAGATGCAGGGCAGGCAAAGATATTCTTCTATAGTATTTGCCCTCCTGCAAATCCTGGCTCTTTAGTACCTCCACTTCTAACACACATGAATCATTGAGAAGGTCACTGAGCAGACAAGTGAAGCGTAGGGAGCTGTTGCTACATCTCCACACAATCCTTTGGAAAATAAGACACTTATGAGAAAAAAGAAAAAGTGAGCAGAGGACCCCCAAACTCCTGAAAGGAAGCTTTTGGGCAGATATTCTGGCACCCTGTGTAGTCTTCCTTCTCCTTTTCTACTACTAGAACAAAATAAGTTAAAGGAAATTTATTAACAATAGGAAAAAAAAAAAAGGATCCTTTAACTGATACTCAGCACAGTCCAAATTTAAGAATCAAGTAGGATTTGTTAATAGTGCAGTTTTCTGTATAATGAGAAACTGCAGATTTTCATTTCACGTCAAGCAGATATAGTAAAAGTGGGATTTGTTTCCTGTGATTTAGCTGTTAGACTAATGCCTCATAGAACAAAAAGAAAGCTGTAAAATAGATCCTCAAGTTTTCATGTGTAACAGAGAATAATTTTAAACATTAGCGCTTTTAGTCACAAAAAAAAAGCATTACCTGCTGATTCTGTGCTGCAGTCCCTGGGGCATTGGCTGAATTTTGTGTTGCTCCCTAGTAAATAAGTACAAAATAGTTTTACAAAGGTGTTCCATTAGAAATATATAACCACACATCACCATGTTTGTGTACAACTCAAGAAGTATGTTAAGGTTTTTTTAAAGCTACAATCCAAGGAACATTTGTTGCTTATGAGATACCTCCCGAAGGGAAACATAAAGCACGTGAATTTAACTGAACTCCAAAACCAGGCAATCAAAGAAAAAACATCAGTAGTATTCTGGGCTGACTAATGGCTGAGTCAGCAGATACCACAAATCACTATTTCTCCACATTATAAAATCTGGTTTAATAGACAGGAAGCAAATAGTTTTGAAAATGAAGGCCTAGACTGGACACACCTAATAGGAGAAAAATAGGTGTTTCCACTGAGGACTCCATTTTGGCAAGGATAACTAAAGCTATTACCATTATAGCCAGTAGCAATTATTTCTTCCCAAGAGATTTGTATCTACTGATTGATTTTTAATCAATCCCGAGAAATCTGAATAGTCTACCTAGAAAATGTTGCTTTCTATGAATACTCTTCTCTCTCCTTGATACCAATTTGTGCCTTAGCAGGAAGTGTAGTTAAATAACACGATACTCAAACTCTGTGCCTTGATGTTTTGTGCTATACTTCAGCACATAAATTACTAAACGTTGTTAGTTTAGGCCAGGCCAAGCCTTAGCGGAGATATATTCCAAGCCAACTCCTTTTCATCTACCTGTAAGTGAATTATCTTGTTCCCATTTACCATTCTTCAGTGCTTACAGAGCAAATAGGCTATTACAACGCCAAAGGGAAAAGCTGGTTGAGCAACTTGAAGCTGGCATTAAAGATAAGCACATATCCCTCCTTTTTTTTCTTTTTTAAAAAGAGGTTAGTTTCTACTTTGGTTTATTGTACCTTTGCCCTACATCTTTGTTTTCAACTGGTAATAGGAAAGGGGGGTGGGGAGGGGGAAGGACAGCAAGGACTATGTAATCAGCCCCCTCTCCTTCAACTTCTAGTGAGTACTCGGGAGCAGTAGATATCAATAGACTGCCATTTAGGGAATTGAGAAGTACCAAAAGACAATACTTAATCCTAAACAAAAAATAAAACCCAACCCAAACTCAAAATACCTTTTGTGTTTGTTTGTTTTTTTCTTTTTTAAACAGAGAAGCAGCTTACCTGGATAACCTTTTTATTTGCTGCATTTGCTGACTGCTCCAGAGATTTGGCCTTCTTCTTTTCCTTCCTTTTTTCCTTATCAGCAAAAGTACCACGCATTTTAGAGATGATATCAGAGTCTGTTTTTGCATACTGAATACGCTTTTTAAAAGGAAAAAAATCAGTACATTTTGCAGTTAATAATACTGAACATTTTGCACCACTTTCACTAACCGTATTCTACTCTGCATTTACACATTTTTTGCAGGAACTTCTTATATTAAAAATATTATTATAAACTGTAGGTATGCTTACAGAGTATCTAATCCTCAGAATTAATTCTGAGCACAACTATGGAACTTTAAAAAACACCTAAGATGGAAATTACTAATTCTCACTCATTGAAATCAGAACTCTATTCATCTAACAGCACCTTTTTAACATCTGTCAAGGTAACAGATATACAAAGCAATATAAGGATATCTGACAAAATTGGCACTAGCTTCTATTAAAAAACCTGAGAGGATTTTTTAACCCCATTTTAAGGGGAGTTAAAATTTTACAGTGATTTCTCAGATCTTGCAGAAAATTGAGTTCAGCAAAACTCAGACTTAAATGGAAAGGCAAGTACCTGCCTTAATCCAAACCAGATTGCATACATCATGTCAGCAGCACAACGGTGCTGGTTTTCTGACAAAGGCTACCCGAGGCACTACCCAGGGAGGTAAGCAGATTCAGCTACGAGTATACAGGTGTGCAACATCATATATACACACAATCCTATCGCTTTTACTATCAGAGGCTACCTCAATACAAAATTACACAGCAGTTGAAGATTTTCAATGCTTTTGTTTAGTGCTTAGAGTATGCATGCTGCAGGCAATATTCAAAGAGGGAATTGCACCTGAAAGCTTATGAAGCCTTAATCTTTTTAGTTCCTATTGAGTTTTACTGAGCACAAAACTCTTTAAGGGTAAACACCAGAACCGAGCTTGCACAATTCCTTGGGAAGGATTTAATCAGACAATCTGAAAATGTTAATGAAAAAAGCTCGTGGCTCAGCATCACAACTGTCTGTGCTCTCCTTAATGCTCTAAGCCATGAGCTGAAAGCCAGTGTTAGTAAATCCATCCATCACTGAAGTCGTGGGCCATTTGCATGTATCGTTATACCTCACAAATAGTTGCAGAATTAAGAGATGCCTAATTATCCAAGCAGGCAACAACATGTCCATTGTTGTGCTAGTCTGCATGTTATCAAGTACATTATTCAATCACGTCCTATCAACCAGCAGTGTATTTGCTTCACAGAAGTTATCCTGAAATTCAGTTATTTGGCTTGGTGATCTGATGCCTGGACACGCAGAACTGGCCATCGATTTAAAAAATAAATCACTGGTCACATCTGTTGATTTCTGGAAAGTAAAACTGCAGAGACCTTCACCCTACTCACTGTTACCTCAAAAAGGAAGCATCATATTCTAGCTACTTATTATTAATATAACAGTAATTAAGCTTACTCTAGATAAATTAACTGAAAGCACCTAATTTCAGTAACATTACACAATGAATTTAATTGGTTCTACAGAAGACATGATGAGTAAAATGGAAGAATTTAAGATCTTAAAAACTTTAATCCAGCATAGAAAAACAAACCCACCACTTAGGAAACCTAAGTGCTAAGCTCAACCTCTGTGTGTGATTTAACTACAGTCTCTCTGGCATCCCTCTAGCTTGCATACATACATAAATTCATCAAGACGTGATGCAGCTGAATAACAGCACAATTACAAGTACACGTGATAGTTAATTCACAAGGTGCTAGTACCAAAACACTGTATCGTACCGTGGCATTTTTTTTTTCTTTAAAAAGCTAACAGAATAACTTACCATTGGTTTCCCATAAAATGGAAAGCCTTGTAGTTGTCTCAAAGCATTGGTAGATGATCCAAGTTCTTTAAATATAACAAAAGCCTGTCCTCTCATCTTCATAGTCTTTAAAGCCACAATGTCGACCACATGACCAAACTGTGAGAATAACGCATACAAGGACCTCTTCAGTTCTGTTGACAATATGAAAAAAATAGATTGTAACAGGTTATGTGCAAATAGTCCACTTCTACAGAGTTTGCTGTCCTTCAGGGACAATGTTTTTTGCCAGCTTTAGCTCACACAGTGGTATGTCGCATGAGTTTAGTCAAACCTGTTGCACGAGTACAAGTTTATTTGCCAATTTTTTGTAAGTTAGCGTATAACATTTCGTTTCACACCTCAAGTATTCAGGTAGTGAAAAAGTTGTACCGCCACCCATTCTAAGAGAGTAAGAATTACACAAGGATACATATATACATTTCTTCATATACATATATATGCACACACACTCACACATTCAAGTATGATGTATGAAAGCCATCAAAGACTGATCAGAAAATCCATACTGTACCACGCAATAGTAAAGAGGTATGACTTAAAACAAGAACACGGCAAAACAGTAACTACTTAAAGGCTAATTAAATTTGGAAATTTTGTTTGTAACTGTTTAATCAATTCTCTCAGGCACATGAAATATTTTTTTCATATTCAGGGTCCGAATATGTTTTTGTATGATCACACTGTACCTTACAACTGCAACGGATTTATTTCATTACTTAAAATCACCCAACAACATGCCAAATTAAACCTTAATCTTATCCAATCAAGCTAAATAAATCCTCTGTACTGCGTGATTATTCTAACTCACAAATCTTACATTTGAAGTATTTCAGCAACATAAGAGCACTGCCTCTTGTTTACTGCTGCTGAGGCTTGGTAATACCAGCCCACTGTCACTTCCTCCAGCTGCTCTTGATGAACTGCAGTGCTATATTTTTTTTAAAAAAAGTTTTCTTACCAGAACACTTTCCTTAAAAATAACTTCAAAAACTGTATGAAGAAAAAATCACATTTGCAAGCTTTACAGGTATTTTGAAATCCTACATTTAAAAATTATAACCACGCAATTTCATAATGCAGACTTACTAGTTTATAGGGCACTTAACATGCTACAAACAAAGCCCCAAGTTAAATTTATTCAATAGAACCATCTTGACAAGGTAATAAATAACTTCTCAGCAAAGCTGTTTCCACTTTCAGATCTGTCTCTGAAGCACTCTGTAGTGCTAGTGCTAGTCTGATCCAGCCATTCAGTTCACAAACAATAACAAATAAATTAGCTTTATCATTTCAGATTACAAGCTAAGCATGAGTATTAAGTGGATGGTCGTATGCAGACATTGAATACACAGCTAGATAAGGGCAAGAGATTTTTCAGCACACTGCGAGGAGCTAAAATTCCTCAGCACGAAGTCATCTGACTCTAGAGAGGGCTGCAGTAACTGCAAGGCAGTGTCTCTAACACGGTGGTGCAAAGCAGGCTAGCTCATGCCACGCTCACCGCTTTTGCATGGTGCTAAAACGAGGAGCATACAGATGCCCCTACATTTCAGTGAGAGGGGACTGCTGACTACCGAAGCATGTGCCAACATGCCTCTTGGCATCCATCGGATATTCCAATTACTGCTACCGTTACCGTTATTCACTGACGAGCGAACCTAACCTACACAATTAGCTACCGAACTACAGTAGAGGGGCAATCAGAAGCTCCCTTAGAAACAAGGGCCCTGGCTTACAAAGAGAGTTCAGCGTCGTGCTAGGTTTGTTGACTTCAGCAGCTGCTCCATCACAAGCAGCCGTCTGCCGAACGCTCGGTGCACGGCCGCCATCCGGACGGCCCTTCCGAGCGCCCCGGCAGCCCCCGAAGGCAGGGCACTGCCAGAAGGCCAAGGGCCGTCTGAGAGCGTACGACCAGGCGCGGAAGCCGGCCCGACGTGACAACGCCCGCCTTCTGAAGGCGACTCACAGCCACCGATACCTTCTTTCTTAATCTTGTCATTGATGTTGTTGATGTAGATGGTGTGGTTCGGCCTGATGTCCATCCTCTGGGGCGGCTACAAACCTGCCTGCGGGCAGAGCACACGCGGGAGCCGTTAGCGGCGGCCGAGGCACGGTCCGAGCCCCCGGGGAGGAGAGCTCCCGGCCCCGGCA
>WAAD01021041.1:5700-22442 GCA_013389945.1 Fregata magnificens | reverse complement strand
CGTTAGTGGTAATTGCTAGTTGCCAAATAGTTAGGTAACTCCTTTGCTATTTTTTGCTGTATTCATGCTTTAGCTGTGTGTGGTGTATCTGTTTACTCAACAATACACTAAAGTCTGTGGAAGGGTTGTGTTGTTGGGATATTTGTGGAAGAGGGGTTTGGTGGGTTTTTTGGTTTTCTTAGGGTTTTTTTTTTTTTTTTTTAGAAACAGGTTTTAAAAAAGCGGTAAGGTACAATATTTTTCTTTGCAGTGGTGTTTGTATATGCTGTGTAGGTCAGTGTTTTTCATGAAGAAGGTTTGTTCCTCTTGAAGGGAAGTGAATAATAGCCATTATATACAGCCAAGAATCCTTAAAGCTTTTGCTGATGGGTTGGAACTGTTGAGTGCTTGGAGATCTCAAGCAAGGCTGAGCTCTGCTTTGTGAGGCAGTTTCTAAACATGTAGTAGTAGCTAATACTCCTCTCAAAAGGTCAGTGAGCACAATGGAGGAGATAAAAGCTGGGAGAAAAAGTATTTTCATTTTATGCATGTTTGTTCAAAGATACACCATAAAATGTGGAAAAGCTTGACAACTGTATTTTGCATTTTATTATGAAATACAGAACATTTTTCTGCATTCTCTCTCCTCAGTGTGTTTGTTTTTATTGAAGTCATGTTTTACCACAGTTGTACAAATCATACGGAAGCTTTCTCAGTTCTGCTAACAGGCTCATCCCTTACACTGCCAACTGACCTCTTAAGAATGATGGCTAAACAGAATCTTCATTTTTAGCTGTTCAACATCATTTGAGTGAAATACTAATGTGTGAAGATGGGTGCATGGGAAGCACAGTATTACGATATCAGATGAATTTCATCTCAGGCCTTAGAGTCCTTGTTAGTGCATCTTTAAATAAAGAAATTAATGCGCTTTCCTGTGTGACTCTTGACATCACTTTTTCTGACTGAGGACTGACACTTCATTCTCTTTATCGTCATATGAATAGAGAATCCAACTCTCTTGCTTTGCTTTCTGTTATAAACAGTCTACATTAAAAAGAAAGCCTCTGGTGCAGGTGATTTTCACTGAATGCTGCTCTGCTTTGTGATAAGAATCAAATGCAACAAGCAAAAGCTCCCTATTGAACTACATATATGCGTCAGTACCTCGTATACTGAGTGTCTCAGTTACATGCAACTGTTTTACAATCTTTAAGTAAAAAGGAGTAATTAAAGTCTTTTTAGAAACATTGTCTTTCAAAGAAGGACTTTTATGAAAATATTTCATAAGAGACTCTGTATTTTTCTGGAACAAGGAAAAAGCAAAAGGGAATCTGGTAGGCAAAGGAGAATACACGCCTGTGTGCTTAAACGTACTACACACATTACTTGTGCTTCCTGTCCTGTGCTCTTTATTGACCCATGTCCAGGCAGTTTGTGCACTACAAATCTTTAAAATGGCTTTAGTTCTATAATCACTAATTGCGTAGGCCTTGTTCCAGGCCTCCATGCCCCAAATATTTCATTTCCTGTTCTTGCTTACAGGTGCACAGACATACTGTAGATTTTTCAGAAGAGGCCAGTTCCTTGATGATGGAAATAGAAGACAGTTTTTTGGACTCAAACTAATTTTTCAATATTGCTTTTAAGTACCTTTTTAGTTTCTGGTGCATTTTCTGTGAATAGAAACCCGGAGTATGACATCTGTAACAGTGTAAGCAGTGGTGGTTTATGGATGTAAATAGTAAAGTCATCCCTCTTACTGTTGTTGGTGAGAATTTATGATGCTTAGCTGTATGTACATGATTTACCTCCTCCTACCATAGCTTTTGAATCCTAAACTCTTCAGAAAAATATTCTAAACAGGGAAATGTTATGGTGCTTATGTGTATTTAAGCTTTAAGCTGGAAAAATAAAGTTAGCCCTTTGAGTAGTTGGTGATGAAAATGTAATGGGTAGTCAGGAATGCTGGAAGTGCCTGCTGACATGTTTTAGCCAAAGTTCAGCCTGGAATGCGTAGCAGGCACTTTACGTGATGTTTCTCTTATTGTTTGGAAATGCTATGTGTTAGTGCAAGGTGTATTGTGGTTTAGTTAGCCATCAGAAGTAGTTAATGTGTTGTTTCATTAACCTTATTGATATCTATAATGAATGTTTGTGTTGTTGACATGCAGCTGCTGTCTAGCTGTTAATGCAGCTTCATGCTTGAAAAACAAGTCTTATATATTTTGTTGCTTTTGAATACTGTGCACTTGTCTGGACAAGGGAAAGGTATTTTCAAATGTTGTTGGGTGCAGAGCTAAGCAAAGGTCAGAGGCAGTGCAGTCAACTGCAGTTAAAACTGTTCCTCTGAACCTGAAAGTGCCAACTGTTTGGGAGGCCAATGGTAGTTAAGTCTGTATCTGGATTTGTCTCTCAATGTCCATGAGCAAAGAAAGAGCTTCCCTCTATTACCACTTGAAGAGCGGTCTCCTCAGGGCCTGAACTGAGCCTGATCATGTTACTTATTGCCACATGTTAGATGGAAAACTTGATAGAGCTTTTAATACCTAACCTGTCCAAGCATCATTGTATCCAGTGTATGTATGTTAAATGCCTCAGTTGCGCTTTTCCTGCTTTTAACAATACATTCTATTTTTACTGTGAGTGAACATGTAAGCCCTTCTTCATTCACTTCATTCTTGTTAAAAAAAAAAAAAGAATTTAAAAGCCCAAAACAGCTGAACACCCCAGAACAAACTCTTCTGGTACTGGACAAGCTGGAGAGGTGGGCCTGTGTGAGGTTCAACCTGTCATGAGGTTCAACAAGGCCAAGTGCAAGGTCCTGCACCTGGGTCGGGGCAATCCCCGATACCAATACAGACTGGGGGATGAAGGTATGGAGAGCAGCCCTGCAGAGAAGAACTTGGGGGTACTGGTGGATGAAAAATTGGACATGAGCCGACAACACGTACTTGCAGCCCAGAAAGCCAGCCATATCCTGGGCTGCATCCAAAGAAGTGTGGCCAGCAGGTCGAGGGAGGTGATTCTGTCCCTCTACTGTGCTCTGGTGAGACCCCACCTGGAGTACTGCCTCCGGCTCTGGAGTCCTCGACACAAGAAGGACATGGACCTGTTGGAGTGGGTCCAGAGGAGGGCCACAAAAATGATCCGAGGGCTGGAGCACCTCTCCGACGAGGACAGGCTGAGAGAGTTGGGGTTGTTCAGCCTGGAGAAGAGAAGGCTGCGGGGAGACCTTATTGTGGCCTTTCAGTACTTAAAGGGGGCCTATAGGAAAGATGGGGAGAATCTTTTTAGCAAGGCCTGTTGTGACAGGACAAGGGGTAATGGTTTTAAACTAAAAGAGGGTAGATTTAGACTGGATATTAGGAAGAAATTTTTTACAATGAGGGTGGTTAAACACTGGCACAGGTTGCCCAGAGAGGTGGTAGATGCCCCATCCCTAGAAGCAGTCAAGGTCAGGTTGGATGGGGCTCTGAGCAACCTGATCTAGTTGAAGGTGTCCCTGCTCACTGCAGGGGGGTTGGACTAGGTGACCTCTAAAGGTCCCTTCCAACCCAAAGCATTCTGTGATTCTATGACAACATGAAGCATTCTCAGTGAAAATACTGTAACTAAATGTTAACTTCAGAATTGGCTGTTTCTTCATTATTCTGTGGAGCAAACTGCCAAATGCAGTTTTAAAGCTCTTGAACACCGTGAGGTTTCATAATTGTCATACTATGTATAAATACATGGGATTCTTTAGAAGGTCTTATGTCAAGCACAGATTGCCAAGTTGCTTTGATATTGAGAAAAGAATTCACTGTAGCATCCTAAATTTTGTTCTCCACAGCATCCAGTTTTTTAAATAATTTCTTTGGTTGCTGGCATCCACTACAACCTCTGCTTTGCAGTGAAGCTTGGTAGCATGCTTTCACATGGCAGTCTTCCAGATGAATATTGGTTATTTTGAATTATATTCCATGTGCTGTATGTTGGGTGACAGTGGACAGTAAGTTAAAACATAGCCATGGGGAAGTGCTTGTGTGTTGTAATTTTCTGTTCCCCAGCTTGCTGACACTTACTTTCTTAATTTGGGACTATTCAAATGCATTTGATTGTTGGCACTGTTCTTTTAAACATTACTTATTGTAATCCAGTTTTCTGTTTGGAAATATCATCAGTTCTCTGAAAACCTGAATTTGTGGAGGAAAGTAAAATAAACTTCTAAGTATGCTTACATTTGTATCCCCTTTTTTAAGCTAGTTTCGTAAAACTGCTAAGCACCTCTGGAAATAAGCCATTGGTTCTAACAAGATTATCTTACTTCCTAAACAGGTGTCTGGAAAATGGAGAAGACTTTGAAGAGAATTCATCCAGTTTCTGATCCAGAAGCAATGTATTTTCTACAAGTATCATGGGAAAAAGATTTAGGCACTGGCTTTGGTATAATACTTAGTGATGGTCAGTGTGCATGGACTGGGACAGGTAATAATGGAAAGAAAAAAATGTTTTAAATTATTACTGCTCTTTTTTCTTATTTTTAAACACTTCCTAAACTGTGACCCACAACTTGCATGAAAAACTTTTTTATGAGCATTACCCCTCCCCAGTGATGGAGGAGTTGGGGTTCATGATCTTCTGGGACGTGTTCAGAGGTCTTTCAAATCTGGAAAGATTGCATCTCAAACCTAATACTAATTCATTTAGCGTATGGATATGCAATGTTTTGTTCTTTCTCAAGAATATAGTTTCTTGCAGTGATATTGGAGTACCACTTATGTGTCTTCTCCAGATCCTTGAACAAACGTTTTGCAAGTTCCATTTGCAAATCGTAGTTTGTGAAGCATTTCATTGCAGATGTTTTTAAAATGATTTCATAAATTCTTAATAATTAAAGGTAGCTGTATTTGGCACTCAGGTGAATTTTTGAGAAGGAGAAGGGACAAGAAAATATTTTTTTTCCTGGGCATAAGTTATCAGAAGAAAAAAAAAATAACCTGTGGGATTTTTTTTTCCCTACTCAGAACCTGAATAAGAGGATGGGTCTCTTAATATGTGCATGCTTCTCTCATTCATGCCTAGCGAAAGAAGGAAAGATTTGTGTGTTCCTGTAGACGTGTCAAATACTTGATCAAAAGCCCTTCTCTCAGTGGCAAAAATNTATATATATATATATATACACACACATATATATATAAACAAAATAGTGCTTTGTGTATATATATACATGTATACAAACTATATATATGTGTGTGTATATATAGTTCCTGTGTATAAAAAGAAGCTTAATCATTCATTAACCTTCTTCTTTTGAATACAATTTTACCTTTTTTCTTTCAGACCTAGGAAACAAGACTGACTTAAAATATGTCTACATATGTATTAAATCTGGTCTTCCATACTCCTTTTAACATTTCAAACACACTATTGATTAGGAGTTCCTGCACAAGACAAATACATATATTCCAATGCTGGTTCCCTGTAGTCTGGTATGAAAGGTTTTTCTTTCTTGATTTGACAAGAGGATAGTCAAACTTTATATTTTCAAAATAACAAAAAGGATGTTAACATTGATAAATACTTAACTAACTGAGCATAGTAGTTTTTCTGTTTAAAAGCTTTTTCTGCTTGTTCTTATGTAACTTTAAAATCCCCAGCTTAAAATTCACATAAAGCTGATTCTTTAAATCTGTTATTTTTCTAAGTAAAAGCTATGTTACTATAATTGGAAGAGTATAGAAAAAAAATACCATAAACACAGTTCTCATTTTATTGACTTCCTGCATCTGGCAGAATGGCTGGATGGTCATTTCCCAAAACAGAGGACCAGTGAAAACAAGATGACCTCAATCTATTAAAAGCAAAGAAAGAAACCCACAACACTTTAGCATGAGCTCTGGGTACTCGTCCAAAGGAGAGCACTTCTATTTCTTCTGCAAGAATCTGATCCATTTCTAAGGAATTCCTATTGAATTTGTAGTCCTTTGAATAGTTTCATTAGGAGTTGAAGTTCTTGTGCATGAGGCTTCCCTACTACACAGATCTTTCATACACTCAGCATTGTTTTTGATCACTTTTTCAAAGTTATTACATCACGTTTGAGACTGCTTAGATTCTAAATTCAAAACCTGGGAGGAGGGAAAGCAGTGGTCAGAAACTTCTTGCTATGGGAAATCCCTTTTGGGTTTATTTTGCTTGGCAAGACCTACCAGGAAGTGAATGAGGGTTGCTGATGGAGTTGTCTTTTACGGATTTTGTATATTTAATGTGATGATGAAAAGTGTTAGGAGTCCTATTTAAGGAGGAAAAAAAAAGTAAATCTTGGGGGGGAGGAGTAGCACACAAATATGCAATATGATCTAATGTATTCACTTGGTATTGGGTTAAAGAACTACAGACATATGGATTTATACATTTCATGTTTCTCTAACAATTGATCAGTTCTGCTAGTTTTGTAAGATAAAGGAACATGCAGCATGTACAGGCACCACAGGAAAAAATACCCACAGTGCTCTATTACAGTATATTAGTATCTTTGGTTTTTTAGCTTTCTTATTTTCATTAAAAGTTCATCTAATTTTTCTCAGTGTTCAAATCATTGTTCTAGATAAACACTTATTTTTGCAAGTGTTTCCATCTTACTTTTTTCTGGCCCTCTTTGCCTCATACTGCAAGGGACTCCACATTTCCCTCTGTTCTGTTTTGGGGATTTAAGGAGATTGTTGACATACTAGTGGCCTTTTCTCTCTGTCTAGTGTCCTGTACAAGAATTAAGCTAGCTAATGAGGAAATGATTGGTGGCTGTAGCTTATAATAAAGTGGAAATGTTTTGATGGTAAATTTCTTGCCTTTCTTTCCCACGCAACTCTTGCTATTTGTAGTGGATTGTTAGCTCTGCAAGATAAGTGTTGACCAGCACTGTAGCCCCAATTCTTCACTGGCTTGTAGGTTTAGCTTTTTTTCTGACAGTAGTTCTACTGTATCATACTTTATATGAACATTAAAAGTGCTGCTTTCAGTTTTAAAAAAACAAGATGCAGCTGGCAGTTGTTAAAGTCTTAAACCTTTCTGATAACATCTGTTTCATGCTTAAAATAAGTTTTAAAAATCTTGGAAAATATTTTTGCTACTTCATCTAAGATACTTACATGTGTTCAATTGTGTTGGGGCTGAGGGTTGAACACTTAGGTTACAACAAGGTAGGGAAGAACTGATAGCATGTGCAATGGCTAGTGTAAAGTTTACAGCCTCTGGCCTTGCAGCACTGGTTGTAACAGTACCAAGTCCTGTTCTGAAATTCATACCTGTCAGTCTTAATGCATGAGGATTAATGCACAACTGACTTCTACTGACCAGTTGCTTGCTTGTATGTCTTTTCATGTTTGCAGTGCTGCATGCTGGCTTTGCTCTTGTTCGTGTCCCTGTATGCCAGCTGCAGGTATGTCTGGTGCGCAGGGAAGGAGGCAGTGATGCAGTACTGCAGCTAAGTAGTGTGGCTTTGCACTCGAAGTCCTGTTTGCAGCACAAGCACTAGCTGGCTTTATATGTGGCCCTCTGTCTTAGCTTCTCTCTCTTCATGTATTAGGAAAGGATTTTACATATTAGAAAAAAGACAGTTGTGATGTCCATGCAGTGAAAAAAGGCTTGTTACACCTTTATCCATTTCTCTCTCTCTCTCTCTCTCTGTCCTGTATTCCCTTTCATAAAGATTTTTTTAACCCCCAAGTTAGTGAAGAGGGCTGCTGCTTCCTTTTTGCTGTGTTTAAATTTGGCTTGGTGGGTTGTAGGAATAAATTTGAAAAGTATAACGTGTTCTTCAAATGACGATACTAAAAGTTTTGAATCTTTAGTTTATTAGATGTCTCAGAGTATTTCAGTGCCCTAAAGTTCATCAGTATTAGGCTGTATAAGAAAACATTTATGTATGATTGTCTATTACATCTGCTGTAATGGACAGCAGGATAGTTTCCATTTTGGGAGATGTGCTTTTACAAAGAGCATACATCTTGAGTTTACAAATCTGTAGGGACATACAGTTATAATATGCCACACTTCTCCCTGGCCTCTTTTTTCCTTTTTTTTTCCTTCTCTGCAATATAGGTAATCCAACTTAAAATGTAAGGATAGAAGCATCTTCTCCAATCTAGGAATAGTGATTAAGAAGTTATTTTATTTCTGGCTTATTCTAATGCATGCTCTGCAGCACTCCTATATTCTTTTTCATGTATACTGACATTTCTGCAGTTTCTGACATCTGCTGAACGTTTGTGTTGTTGCATATCTGATAAAATGCTATGTATTGTGCCTTGTCCTTTATGTTAAGCTAGTATGAGTGTGACAGGTTTCCTCTTGTATCTTTAAAAGATGAGGGAAGCAGAGAATACCCAATTTTAAGCATTGTCTCTTAAGGAGAATACTGAGAATTTTGTGATGGACTTCAGAGTGCCATAGGCCTGACATTTCACATCTTAGTGTGACAAAGACTGACTTGCTCATATATATTGAACCTAATTCCATTCCTTTTTTTCTTTTTTTTTCCCCCCTTATCATAACTCCAAAGCAGTGGAGTTCCCTTGTATCCCTTTGCTTTATAGCTTTTGAAGGACCTAAAACATTTGAATCTGCCTAGGGAAAAATGCCTTGTGCTAGGGGATAACTAATGTGATTCTGACCCACTGATTTATCGTTTTAACCGAGTGTATCTCAGGCTCAGATTTTTCCACAGAAGGGGGTGGTTTCTCCTTGTGTCAACTGTTTGCTTTCTTGCAGTGGTGACATTAGCATGCTCTCTCTTGCCACCTGCATCTTCTTTCTCACCTAGCTGTTCGCCTGCCTCTTATAAACAGAGTAATAGAGTGGGGTGTTAGTGACTGACCTGCCTTATCAGATTTTGCAGACTTATGCTAATAACTTAAGGCAATTAGCAAGGTAGTATTTCTTTTTTATGTGCAGAAATAGTTGATGTATTTGTGAATAGATGACCTGACTGATTATTGTGACCTGTTATTAAAAAAAAAAAAAACAAACTCAAACCAACACCCCCGCCAAAAAACAACCCACAAAAACCCCAACAAAAAACCCCAATAAACTCCCCCTCAGTTAAGTCTAAGATCAATAAAGTCTACATGTTTTCCATATTTTGAGATGTGTAGAGAGGAGGACCACAAAAGCTAATACTTCTGAACAAGGAAGAGCTGGCTGGGCAGGTCAAAGCTGGAGGCAGCTTTTCGCTGCAGTGACTATTGAGTTGGTGGAGTTCAGGATTGTGAGAGGAGGGAACAGAGTAAAAAGTAGGATAACAACCCTAGGTTTCAGGAGAACAGCCTTTGACCTCTTCCAGGATCTCCTCAAAAGAATCCCATGGGAGGCGGCGGGATACTTTTTTAAGTCACTTGCAGTTCTGTGAAGGATGTGTTTTGGTTTGGGTTTTTTTTGTTGGGTTTTTGGGTTGGTTTTTGGTGTGTGTGTTTTTGTTTGCTTTTTTTGTTTTGGTTTTGTTCTGTGGGTTTTTTTCGGGCTGTCACAGACTAATGTCCTTTTCCATATCTTGCGCTCTCTAATGCTGGGCAAATACTGCAAAGGTCTAAGAGCAAGCAGGGGTAAATGACAGTCTAGAGCAGTCCTCCTCAGAAGATTAGTCAGAAGAAAAGGAAACACTTTTGTTAATCAAGTAAACAATCTAAAATACTGTTTTGGTAGGCTACACATTAAAGCCTGCATTACATTGTACATATCCTAGTTTAACTTTAATTTAGAGTCTTTGCTTATATCTGTCTGTGCAAGAAACTCTGCACTACTCATTGGGATCATTATTCTGATTAACATTTTATCTCTAAAGTACTGAGGAAACAGTATGTAGAATAAAATGAAAAGGAAGGAAAATAACCAGGGGCCCAGGTAGTAAAATCAAGAACTGTTTCTTGCTACTCCTAGTGAAAGATGATGAGTCTTGGTACGCTGCCATTTCAGTTTGAGGGTTAACCAAAAGAAGATTTAGGAAGAAATAAATGATCAGAAGCAGACAGGAAAGGCTATTGGGGTTCTTTATGACAGTACATCTCCATTGACCTGTTCTGTACCATATTCAACCTTCTTCATCTTCAAAGGAATGGGATAAAATATTCTTCATAGACCTGATGTAATGCAAATTGGAGACTCATCCCCAGTTAAGTGGTCCTTGAATGTGAATGGTAAAACATGGATTCTCAAGTCTCTAGGTGTAGCTTCACTTGTAAATTGACAGTTTATTTTGTTTTAAGTTTCTAAGTTACAAACTTGGAAAACTGGATCAAGATTGTCTGAGGAGACAGTTGCATCTGCTGTCTTATAGGGTTTAGGTTACATGTTTTCAAAGAGAACTGAGAGGACAGTTCAGAGGACAATAAATCATAGTTAAAACATCCCACTCTTTGTTGCAAGGTTAGTGTTACTCAGAATAACTTTAGGCAAGTAGAATTGTGGACTAGTAGCAAAAAAACCTTTTCAGAGAGGGAAAAAAAGGGACCGAACTTAATTCTTATGAAAACCACAGTATTCCTGCTACGTTTCCATTAGTGTCTGGCACAGTGATATATGTCAAGGAAAAAATAGTCTCCTAATATTTGCCTGTCCCTTAAGGTGTGTGAGTGTGTCTGTATGTATATATAAATATATATACATGTTCACACACATATGAGTATTTTTCTCTCACATGTTTCTTTCTGATAGTGTCTGAAGCTGAAATTTCTAGGGAGGCTGCTGACATGGAAATGAATAGAGAAAAGTATGTCGAAGAACTGAAGAAAGCATTGATAGCTGGAGAAGAATCAGCTGGCAAATATAACTTTGGTATTTCAAGAGATGAAGAAAATATGGGGTGTCAGTTCTCCTATGAAAGAAATCTGAAAGATGGCTCTGTAAGTATAGTTAAACATTTAAATTTGAATGTTAAACTGTAAGAATGACTTTCTTGGTACATTTTTGTATTTTGTTAGGTTCTTTAAAATCAAGTAGACCTGTGATACATATTTCAGATTGAATCAATGTTGTGAACTCTGCCATGGGCCAAGCTAGAAACAAGTTTGTGGTTTCCTATCAAAACCTGGTATCAATAGAACTATTTCTGTGTTACTTTCTTAAATGCTACTGAATAAAAGTATTACTTCTCTATTTAAGTTTTGGATTAGTGTAGTGATAGGACGAGGGGTGATGGTTTTAAACTGAAAGAGGATAGATTTAGGTTGGATATTGGGAAGAGATTCTTTACTGTGAGGGTGGTGAGACACTGGCACAGGTCTCCCAGAGAAGTTGTGGGTGCCTTCCCCCTGGAAGTGCTCAAGGCCAGGTGGGATGGGGCTTTGAGCAACCTGATCTAGTTGAAGATGTCCCTGCCCGTGGCAGGGGGATTGGAGCTAGATGATCTTTAAGGTCCCTTCCAACCCAAATCATTCTATGATTCTATGATTTATGTTTTGGTTTTTTTTAAGCAGGGTATGCCTACATGTGGGAGCTGCAGTTTAGTATTAAGCTGATATGTTCCATAAGCTGTAACTTTAATTCCTAACTTGGTGACTATGCTTCCCTTTTGAAATTCCAGCTCCCAATGCGTTTCTGCTTTGGTTGTTTCTTCTTTCTTTGCTCTCTATACTCACCTAAATAAGGAAAAATATTGAAATTTAGGTAAGATTATTTTCAAATGCATACTTTTAAAATGAGCTTTTCTATTACTCAAATATTTTGGAAGCTAACACTCAAACGGTTTCCTGCTTGGCAATGCATTAAGTTACAACTGGGAATGTGGTTCCATGTTGGTTTCTTGGCTGCAGAGGAAAGGACCCTATTAAAGCAAGAAAGAAACCAGTACAATCTGTACCTGTAGACACTTTTGGCTATTTCAGGTTATGTTTTGGTGTTAAAGCTTTTCTGGGGAAGAAGCTAATTTAAGGTAATCCTCCCTGCTTGTAGTCTTTTCTTTTTTTTTTGTCTCCTCCAAAATTTAATGCTCTCCCTTTCCCAAGGTTTCTCACAGCTTCAGTTGTGCTAGCAGTTGGGCTGACTGATCACTCGGCCACATTAGTGAAATAATTTGGGTTTAAAAAGCACTGACTTAAAATTGCATTGATCCAGTTCAGGGCACAGTTCTGCAATCAGTTTCACTGGCAGTATTGAGGGGAAGAAAACTGTGGGGAGAGAATGGAGCCGAGATTGCAGATAGAGAAGAGTAGGAATGTCTTTGGCCAGATCTTTTTTTTTTTCCCTGGGGAAAAAATCTAGCATGGAGTTGTATCCAGGAGCAAAGTGTCTAGGGATTGTCCTACCTGCTTTGCTTTAAAAGATTTCTTCTTCAGACCATTGGGACATGCTTTGCTTCTCATTCGGTTAATTTCGGCAGGTATCACCTTTTAAGAAAGTAGCAGAGGTGTCTAACTTGTAACAAAAAACCAAACCAAAGAAACTACCTTCTCTGGGATGTGTCTGTTGGAAGTGGAAGGTGGAAATACTTTTTTTCCTCTAGATTGGAAATAGGCAAAGAATGCGGTATAGGTATTGGTTACAATCCTGAAATAGGGGTATGTGTATATTTCCTGCTTGTGTATCTCTTAGGTGAAATGAGGAAAAACTCACTTTAAAGAGGGGGACCATTCAGATTACCTAATCAGTAGCAGCTCAATTACATGCTTATTGTCAGAGTCTTGGCTTCATTTTAGTAAGTGGAAAAAGAGAGATTCAGTGGAATGAAGTTCAACTTCTTAAGAGTACTTCATTATAGGCTTTTTTCCTTGTGCAATATAGGAAATTTCAGCACAATTTGGTTCTTGACTGAGGTGCCAAAAGTTAGATGATGTAAGTCTTCTGATCTGCATTATCAATATTTCTGTGTATTTACCCAAGACCTTATGGGCTCTATACCCACTTCTTGACACTTCTTGTGAGCACAAAGGGTCTAGGTGAAAAGTACTATATTACAGTAGGATTACAAGGTTAGGACCAAATTGTACTTAGAAAATAAGAGCAATAATTTTAAGAATCCTGTTTTTCTTGTCTGTGTCACACATAATATATTCTAAATACCAGACAGATGAAATACATACTATATTTTTATTAAGGGAAAATATCTTCATATATGTGGGCCCACCTAATATATGTTTCCATCAATTAAGGCTTATGAGAAATTTAATTCATATGAAAACATCTTTATGTCAATTTGGGAAAATAATAATCTGGCCAAAGAAAGTGAAAATACAAAGCATCCTGATTGCTATGCATGCTTTTAGCTTTGGGTGTCAAAAGAGTGTTTTTAGAAAAGATGTAATTTCATGGGTGAAAATACACCTTTTTTTTTCCTCCTGTACTAAAATAATGCCTACAAATAAAATAGCCAAAGCCTTCGTCAGAATTACAAACAGCTTTCAGGTGTATAATAGAATATGTTTCAAACATTTTGCAGACTCTATGTGAAAGTATTCATGATGTATATCTTTCAGCATCGGATTAGGAGATTAATCTTCCTGGGCTCTGTACATCCAGAGGGCTGAGATTCAGCTAAATATACATTTACCACAGAGGAAGCCTAGAGAAACTACTCTGCACGTTAAACATGACTTAAATTCAGTGTTTATCTCTTATCAGTACTTATTTTTCTTACTCAGTATTTGTCTTTACATCTTTTGTTTAGTCGTTATGAATATTTTTGCTTTCTCTTTTCATATTTCAGCAACTGTATATATACACAAATTACAACCTTCCCAGTCTTGGGAAGAGCGTTGCGGGCCAGGGCAGGATGCAACGACGATGGTGATGTGTATGTGGAGAGAGGGGAGCTTTTCATTAAAGTGTGCTGCATTTCTTTTGTTAGATGTGCTACCTGCAGTCAAACTGAGAGATGTAGTTAGTCTTCACGTTTTTGATTAAAAATGAGGGCATAAAGGAAAAGCAACAATCACTTCCAATTTTTACAGTAGTGCACATAATACTACTTTCAAGTTCACTACTTGTCCTCTCCTATCCCATTATAGTATTAATCTCCATTGTGAGAAAAGTCCATTAAATTATCAGGAAGAATTAGAAGATTACTATTCTTAAACCAATGTTTTTATCATTTGTTATATAACGAAAGGAGAGATTACAGAAAAGTATGCATGAAGATGTGGTTGGTTGTGTTTGAATACAGAGTGTTTTGCTTAGTCTTAAATAATGCAGTTAACACTTTTTAGTTAAAAAACCCCCCAAATTTCTGAAATGCATTATTATACTTTGTGAGCTATAAAATGCTTATCAATTCATGCAGTTATCTATTATTGCAAATTTTTTCATCCAGTGAGTACACAGGTGCCTAAGAATAAATTTTATACTCTTGGAAAATCAATATGCCTTTTGTTAGAGGTGTATGCATGCTTGTACACACAAACTTGATTATTTTAATTAATTTTAATGAAACCTACCTACAGCATGAAGTTGATCCCTAACAGCCACCTATGCCCATCTCAGCCGGTAATTTCCAGTGCGGTGCTCTGCCATAGTTCTCCATCCAGTCTGGACAAACCACTGGTTCTTATCAAAAATGACAAGTAGAATTTCTACAAAGTAATGTGCCGTTTTTCTTCTGAATACATCGTAGATTCAGTTGAGTTATGTCCTGGACCCTTATTTACAAATGATATCTACACAGTCTATAAATAATTGCTGGCTGAAAAGTCTATGAGGTTTAGGTACGTGATGGGTATACCCCAACTCGAATGAGCATGTTAAAAGCATCTTAAAGAATTCACAGTGGTAAATTCTTGCAGCTTGTAAGACAAGTTGCTTCTTATTCTGTCTCCTTGTTAAGAAAATTCACATTTATTTNGTTAACAATAGTATGGTGTTTACTAATTTTTGTTACTTCAATTCACAATGAGAATGTGTCTGAGAAAGCAGAAAAAGAGCAATAAACTGCAATGCATTTTTTTTGTATATCGCGTTCGTGTGGGAGAAGTATACTGCTACACCATCTTGGTGTATCTGTTGATCACTGTTTCTTGCAAATATCTGCACATGTGAAACATAGTCTATACATGATTAGCATACTTTGTATATAGACTAGGAATTTAATAAAAAGATCTAATTTGCCATAAATAACAAAAGCTTTCATATGGTAGTGCATCAGAAGTTAGTGTTTAAACTTTTAAGTCTTAAAAAGCAGTGTTTACAGTGTTACAGATGAGTAATTTAATAATTATTGACTGATGTGAAGTAAAGTTAGCTATGTCAGCAGTGTCACTTGATTTTTCTCTTGATGAGCGTAATTTTCAGCTTGGTAATTACCAATGTTGAAATACTATACGTATTATATAATTTATAGACACATATAATTTTCAGGGGCTTAGTGAATGTATAAATCTGAAATACTCTGGTTTCGATAGTCTGTTTTTCTGAGACTTTTTTTTTTCTTTTTTTCAGTCGTGCACTTGCATATTTGTTTTCCGGTCTTCTGGTAGAGAATATCTGTAGGTGATTTTGGACTAGTGACTGGTAATAGTCACTTGATGATGATAAAATATGTTAGATACTGAATTTTTGTTTCCATAACTGTGCTAAGCTGTGGTGTTTGAAATAATTTTTACCTTCTTTGGAGCAGCTTGCTAAAGATCTGCTTCCCTAAAATATAATTATGTGTCAAAACTGTATTGGGTGGTCTATAGGAGTGCAAATAAAAATAATGGAGTGATGTTAAGCAACAGGAAAATGTAGGCATATTATTGGGAAATATTTTCAGATGCTGAAATTTGTTTTACTGCTGAAGTGTTTGCCAGAGGAAGTGGTAGCAGCCCCATTGCATCAGTCACTTAAAAACGGACTGGACAAAGGAATGGAAAATGCACTCTATCCTGCATTGGCAGTATAGTACCTTAGATGACTTAATAGGTGTTCTCTACCCCAAAAACCTGTGAATTGTTGCTTGCCTGCCCAGACTACTGTATATATGACCTCCATTGGTCTGTGGTGCAATGAATGTCTTCACTAAGGAGCTTGTATTTACAGACACACACACATATACAGACTGAAGAGCAATAGAGTGGAGGATGTAGTTTTTGCAAGTTGCCTCATGAAAACAGGTTTATCATCCCTCATTAGGTGCCACAGGTTGGTTTTTCAAAGTTTGTTGTGTCTTTTGTAGTCTAGATGGAACACTTGATGTTGGTAAATCTGACAGATGATTCTCCACTACAGCGATAAAGTTGGCCTTGTAAATATCTCCTCATTGAGGTAAGCTTACAAACAAGCCCTTGAAGATCAAAAAAGCCTGGCTGGATGGCCGAGCCCAGAGAGTGGTGGTGAATGGAGTGAAATCCAGTTGGTGCCTGGTCACAAGTGGTGTTCCCCAGGGCTCAGTTCTGGGGCCAGTCTTGTTTAACCTCTTTATCAATGATCTGGATGAGAGGATTGAGTGCACCCTCAGCAAGTTTGCAGATGACACCAAGTTGGGCAGGAATGTCGATCTGCNGTACTTGGCACTGGTGAGGCCGCACCTCGAGTACTGTGTTCAGTTTTGGGCCCCTCCCTACAAGAAGGACATTGAGGTGCTGGAGCGTGTCCAGAGAAGGGCAACGAGGCTGGTGAAGGGTTTAGAGAACAAATCTTATGAGGAGTGGCTGAGGGAACTCGGATTGTTTAGTCTGGAGGAAATGAGGCTGAGGGGAGACCTTCTTGCTCTGTACAGCTACCTGAAAGGAGGTTGTAGTGAGGTGGGTGTTGGACTCTTCTCCCAAGTAACTAGTGATAGGACGAGAGGAAATGGCCTCAAGTTGCATCAGGGGAGG
>WAAD01021040.1:0-41707 GCA_013389945.1 Fregata magnificens | reverse complement strand
AAAAAAAAAAAATCATATTCTTACCTGTAGGAAAGATCAAATGTCATAGCTCATCCTTTGCATATGAGATGTTCATGAAAAGGAAGACTGTTATTTCTTATTTCTTATTTCTATGGAAAGCAAGTACAAAAAAACCACATTTTGTACAAATTGAACTAATATGAGCGAAGTGGCTAGAATTATGTTTGCAAAGCATCCAGCTAAAGTGTTCACATTGTCACATTGATTAATATCCAACATCTGTGCCAAGCAGGCTGTAAACCAGTCTTTTGTTCAAGTTCAGTTGATGTGCTGATGTTCAGGATAAGAAAATAGGTCCCATCTTATCCCCTGAAGAATAGCTTTAACCGTGGCCACTTAAATTGGGGTTTGTTTCCCCACAGACTCTAGAAGTTGATGATAATGTTCCATATTACAATTCCACATGGAACTTCGCAAGTGGGAGTAGTAAAAACATTTTTTCTTCAAGATTATGTGATAGCTTGACCTTTATTTAAGATGAAATTTACATGAATGACCTTAGTATTTTGGGATTTCACTTTATCCCCACAGCTTCTGTGCATATTTTAAAATCTAATTTATTCTCTGTGTCAGGTTATTTTGTCATAGCTTGAAACTGTATAGGAAAAATGATTTACTTAAACATATGCAAATGGTAAACAAATTATTTGAAGGAATTACAACGATAAGAGTTTTAAATCACAAACTAAAGAGGTTGTGGTTAAATTCAATGGTCAGCTCTGTAGGATGTAATTCACTAAGTTACACAATGGTGTTTTAAGGTCCAGAAATTTGTAAATGATTTAAAACTAAATGAAATAGAAGTAATAATTACCACTACAATTCACATTTCCTTCTAAACATTAATATCCTTTGCAATTAATGTAAGTGCAATATTAGCCTAGCTTTTAGATGGACTGTTTGGTAAATGATTAATCATTTCATATTAAATTACTGGTACTTCAGAAATATAGAAACTCCACCTGTGAATACAAAAAAAAGGTTTGACTGTAAGAGAGAATTTAACTAAAAATAAGAGAATGGTTTTTCTTTTAAGCCCTCCTTTGCAAATTGAGACTGAATTTTCCTAGAATCTGCCACGTACTTGTAGATCTAGTTTATTTGCATTTGAATCTTTGTTAATACCAACGAGAGAAACCTGCTGAGTCATCTCCTTTTCTGTTTGCATTTGGATTTCTGCAGAATTGAATCCTGACCCTGCAAAAATTTCTAAGTTTAACAGAAGTGGCCACACTGACATCAGTGGACCATTCACTCAGAAAGCCAAGCATGTGCATAAACATCTGTAGATTCAAAGCTGTAAAAGGTCAAAATCAATCCCTCTCTAATTTATCAGCATTTTGCCTAGCAGATCATCAAATACCCAGACAAAACAACATGCAAAGTGTGATGCTGAAAAAAACCAAAAAGGGGTGATTGCAGAACATTTTAAAACCCTGTGCTAAAATAAATTTATATTCAGAGCAACAGGTATTATTAAATACAAGGTATTTCCCTTTAATGATAATTAAATACCTAACATTGCAGGATATCAAGATCATTAATTTCACATAACCAATTCTGGAGCGGTTACACCCGCACAATTAATTGTTGTTGTTGTTGTTTTCTTAAATATTTCCAACTATGCTATCAGCTGTGGGCCGCTTCATTAGGTTGTTACACTGTTCTATATCAATAACTGACCACTTGTGTGTATGGTCCTGAGACCTCTGGCACCATCCTGTGCCTGTGCACTTTCAATGCCTCTGTTATTTTACATGCTGGCTCCTCTGCTACAGTCTTGAGATGGTTCACTTTCACACACATTCTTACTCTGGAGTCTTTGACTCCAGTTTCATTCTACACACTAGAGGTTTCAAAACTTATTTGTAGGCACATCTATAGCCCTTTCTCAACTACTTGTTATTGATATCTAATTACAGCATTATTAATGGCAATCATCAAATTTGTTCACTTGAATTCATTTGATTCTCTTCAAGTTAGAACACCTGTTATTAAAACATTGAATTCACAGTACCAATGAAAGGAATTATAATAATCCTATAGCAGTGAGCATTAAATAATGGATACTGAAGCAGCTGATATTTATAATGCTATACAACTAATGTCCAAAAGCTGCTGTTTCTCCATTCTCAAATGGTTGTACTTACGTTCATTTCCAGCTGATGAAGCAAGAATTACATGACAAGCTAATGACACTTAAAGTTTCATCTTTTAAAATTATAAAAAGGAGAAGTATCTCTGGGGAAAAAAAAAAAAAAAAAAAAAAAAAAAAAACCCACCCAAAAAAACATTAGGTAGATTTTATTTCACTTTTGCTACAGGACTACCCTAAAGCATCCAGGATAGGCATTTGTGCTACTTGACCAGTCTAAGATATATTTTAAGAAATATGTGCAATACGATGACCTGACTAAACCCACAGTTTTTGTTTGTTTTCTTCATGTCTATACTTGTTTTGTGAAATAAGTGACCATAAACTGTGTGAGCTGTTGATTCTACTTAAAAATGTGATCCAGTACCTCCAAGGTTAGGAAGACCTATAGGTATTTGCTGCATAATTCTTGCTTTCTACAAGATGAAGCAACCTGAAGGTCAATTAGTCTCTGAGTCTCATTTCATAGGACCACTATATACTGTATATTAGAAAATATACCTGTTTATCATAGGTCTAGGACTACTCCCACTGAAATAGTTAGGCATTTACCCATCGACTCCAGTAGGAGTTCAATGAGACTCTTAAAATAATTTCTATTCTATTTTCTTAAATTTTCTGTCCTCCTCTTAGGTCAGATCATCCTCCCTGCATAATGAGAAATTGAAATACTTAAAAAAGTGTAGGAGAAACACTACTAATATTGCATAATTTAAATAACACGGTCCTCTAATTTTACATTAAAATTCAAGGCAATGTCAAGTAGTTCTTGAAAAGAAGTAATTTTAACTCTTGTTTGTTTGAAGACATTAAGTTGACTAAGCAAAGATTTTATCATGGTTTTTTGCTGCTTTTCTGTTTTGTAAACATTCGTTCTTTTTTTGTGAGTTTCAAATGAGTTTAAAATTAGGGTACTTGCAATGTTTTCTGTTCACATGAATCATTGTTAATTACAATACTGATGTAGAGAATACACTGGTTATCATTATCCTTAGTTCGTTTACACTGATCCTGATCTCAGGGATAGCACGGAAAGAAGTAGCTTTTCCATATTTCCTGTCCACCAAAGTTTTTATATGGCACACTCCATTCTCGTTCTAGTTCTGCAGGAGTAGCCAGTGCAATTTTCTTTTGTTTGCACAATTACATAAAAACAGGCTTTCACATTTTCCTCCAGTTATAAACCTGAAAGGAGTCTGGTAAATGGCCTGAGACAAACTACTGCTCCTCCAGACAGACCTAGACATGGAGCAGTGGTTAGTACATGCCTAAGTGGTGAGCTGGATGCAGCTGCCCTGTTTTGAAGTACTAGAGTTTGACTCACTGGATGCAAGCAGTGTTGTGCCGTTGGTCTCACCATCAGTGAGCAGTACCCCACCCGTTTTATGTAATAATTCAAGTGTATCTTTTAGTACAACCTTTAAATAGGAGACAAGAAATAACCCAAAGAGGAGGGAAGAAATTCCAAAAAGATTTCCCAAAAATATACTTAAGACTTTTAAACATAGAAAGATGTCTCCAAGTCTAAAACCTGGTTCGCCAAGTTTTCTGACAGTATGTCTGAGTTAAGCTGTCTTGCTCACTGAAGACACCATGTATCAGACACAACATCTTCAGAGAGGTTTTTTTTGGCTGATTTAAGAATTGCAGGATTAAAGAAGTTGGTTGATTGGACAAGATTCCAGAATTTCTTGGCAAATTCTATGGAAAATTCTGCATCTTTGGTAGGATCCATTGTACTTCAGATCTGCAGTGTAGTTGTCACATTTGAGTGTTGATGGTGGGCTCCATTTATCATAAGAAAAAGAGGGACACTTTATGGCATGAGCCATCTAACGTCTAGATTTGGATGTGTTGAATTGCACCCTAGAAATTCCTCTTTTGCTTCACTGGTTATAAATGGAACTTAAGTTCTCAGCTCAAGTATCAGTGTCTACATCAATTGTAACATAAGCTTTTGAAGCTAAGAACCCACATTCTAAATTTTACATGCTTTTTGTTACTTGCTGATTTTGTTCCCCAAAGTTGAAGAAACAACAACAAGGTCATGCACAGACCTTGGCAGGGATCATGTCCATGTACTGTGAGCTGCAAAAATGTGAAAATACTAATGCATTTCTAGAACTTAAAAGAGTTTGCTGTTTAAATTGAAATAATGTACTTCGGAACTGAATTGGAATATTGGAACATCAGAACTCAATTGAAAATGAGAATACACAAGTTATATGTTTTATATACTGTCAAAACCAGAGCTGCTTAAAAAAAAAGCATTTTGATGAAAGTGTTAAATGACATTAAAATTTTTTACCAGAGCAGGAGGAGGAGAATAATCTATTTTGGGAATACGAATGTTTTAAATAAACTGTCCCGTTGGAAGTATAAGCAGGTTTTAGTCACAGAAGCAAAATTTAATTTTGGTGTTGTGTGACAACTTAGTTAAAACAGTGACAACAAAATTTACGCTCCTGATGTTTGAATTATGGGTGCTCTTTCCACTGTATCAATCAGATTATAACTTAGTGGTTTCAGTTGTTTGGAGCAGCATTTTAATTTTTCAGATAATTGTATTTTGCATTGTGTAGGTTATTTCATTTTTGAAAAATCTGTTTCTGAGAATTAAAGTTGCTCATAAAGCCAATATCCATAAAGCACTGGTGCCAGTCCTTCCATTTTCTTGCAGGATACTTTCTTTACAAGGCATAAGAAAAAGCAGCAACATTCCTTTGCATTGCTTTTTTCTTAGCAATCTGTGAAGTATCCCTCCAGAAGAATTATGTGAACAGGCTCCAGACAGTTTGTGGAAAGTCACTGCCTCTTTCCTTTTGTGGTTCAGTTTTTACACATAACATAATTCATTCCTTTGGAGCCCACATTATTGCCTTTGTTTCTGAGATTAACATAAATGGGCTTATGCACAATTTGTCAATCTCCTGTCCCTTGTCCATCATCCAAATGGAAACAAAAGCCTTGCATACATTTTATATTTTATTTCTAGTGGCAACATTACTGAGAACTCTGATTTTTACCTTTAATCCTCAGTAAATTACTGGTCTCTTTGGAAGACAAAATGGCCTGATAATCACCCTACAAAGTCTTGTTAGACCAATTCACAGTTTTCAGAAGATTGAAGACTCACCATTGCTTTCACTAATAAGCATCTTTGAAGTAGGCAAATGTATGCACCAATGTTCAGTTATGCGGAAAACGATAAAATAAAAAGAACCTTTTTGCTCGTTCAAGAAATCCCCAGACAGGCTGGAGCCATGTTTTAAAAAATATGTTGAATGGGCCACAACTGGGAAGGACTAACAGAGCACCACATCTTTGCAGGAAGAAGAGAGAAAGGAAGTTTCACAGCTTCATTTTGGAAACAGTAATATTTTGGATCTGTTTCCAAAATGAAATCACTCAACCTTCTGCAGCTTTCTGTCATCCTACGGCATGGCTATAGCCTCAAACACATGCAATACTCTTTTCACATAATTTTTATTTTCATTACCCTACTGTGGTTGGTTGACCTTGGCTGGATGCCAGGTGCCCACCACAGCCACTCTATCACTCCCCCTCCTCAACTGGACAAGGGAGAGAAAATATAACCGAAATCTCACGGGTTGAGCTAAGGACAGGGAGACATCATTCATCAATTACTGTCATGGACAAAACAGATTCGACTTGGCGAAATTAGTTAATTTATTACCAACCAAATCAGAGTAGGGTGACAAGAAATAAAACCAAATCTTAAAACACCTTCCCCCCACCCCTCCCTTCTTCCTGGGCTTAACTTCACTCCTGATTTTCTCTATGTCCTCCGCCCCACTATAGCAGGGGGACAGGGAATGGGGGTTGCAGTCAGTTCATTACACATTGTTTCTGCTGCTCCTTCCTCCTCAGGGGGAGGACTTCTCACACACTTCCCCTGCTCCAGTGTCGGGTCCCTCCCACAGGAGACAGTCCTCCACGAACCTCTCCAATGTGGATCCTTCCCATGGGCTGCAGTTCTTCACAAACTGTTCGAGCATGGGTCCCTTCCATGGCATGCAGTCCTTCAGGAACAGACTGCTCCAGCATGGGTCCCCCACGGGGTCACAAGTCCTGCCAGAAAACCTGCTCCAGTGTGGGCTCCTCTCTCCACAGGGCCACAGGTCCTGCCAGGAGCCTGCTCCAGCGCAGGCTTCCCATGGGGTCACAGCCTCCTTCAGGCACATCCACCTGCTCCAGCGTGGGGTCCTCCACAGGCTGCAGGTGGATATCTGCTCCACCATTAACCTCCATGGGCTGCAGGGGGACAGCCTGCCTCACCGTGGTCTTTACCATGGGCTGCAGGGGAATGTCTGCTCCGATGCCTGGAGCCTCCTCCCCCTCCTTCTTCACTGACTTTGGTGTCCGCAGGGATGTTTCTCTCACATATTCTCACTCCTCTCTCTGGCTGCAATTGCGCACGTTTGGGGTTTTCCCCCCCCCTTCAATATGTCATCACAGAGGCACTACCACCATCACTGATAGGCTTGGCCTTGGCCAGCGGCAGGTCCATCTTGGAGCCAGCTGGCATTGGCTCTATCAGACATGGGGGAGGCTTCTAGGAGCTTCTCACAGAAGCCACCCCTGTAGCCCACCTGCTACCAAAACCTTGCCACACAAATCCAGTACATCTACCTATGTCAGTTGGGCTGATTAGTAAATAACGATTTTAGTCCTTCACAGTCCTAGATCCTGTTTTAATACTGTCTGAATATTTACACCACACTTGAAAATCTAGAGGAAAAAAATGTATTTACATAAGGAAAATGCCAGTACAGTAGAACTACAGCAATGTCAATACAGTAAATACCTCTATTAATAATAACACATTAAAGCAAGTTGTTAGCTTCACTTATGAATTCTTTCAGTTTACTCATTTTTAATGGGCAACACATTTTGCCAACAATGTCTCACCTAAAAGCTATTCTCATGTTGTGGCCTAGCATTTAATAGTTCTAACCCCATGCTTGTTACATGTTACTTTGATAGCTGACACCATATCATTCAGAGCTAAGTGTAAAAATATCTTTCTCCAAAGCTCAATCTCTTTTTAAAGAATATAGCCTCTCTTTGATGCATACATATAACTCCTAATAATGCTAGTGGTTTTTTATGCATTCATTAATAGAGAACATAATTTGAGACACTAAATATTTCCATACTGTATAGATAACAACCATATCTCAAAGTGTTTAATTCTAACTTTATTTACAAAGTAGCTCTGAACTTAGGGTAGTTTGATATTAAGATTCATTATTCAGCTACAGAGGGGAAAATACCAGCTCACATGCTAGGCTATCTACAGAAATTATCAGCCAGCTTGATTATCATCATCTCCATCACAACCACCTTTCAGCCATATTCTTAATTTCATAAAACTGGGACAGATCCTTAGCTTAGGTAAATCAAAGTCTTTTTCAACATAACACATTTCTTATGAGAATATAAAGGAGAGAAAAGGGAATCCAAAATATGGTAGTGCCTCATGTGGTTTTCAATCCTTCCCAAACTGTTTCTAAGCTCAAAACTTTGATTTTAGGTGCATGGATATTACTCCTGTTGAAGTCAGTGAGTCACATCCCTGCTGATGTAAGTCTATTGAAATCAATGGAATTAAACTAGAAAAAAAAAATGGGCCCAATAGAAACCTCAGCATGTGTCTTGGAGCAGAATATCCATCTTCTAGTGAACCCATCACTGTTGCATTTGTGTGCCAATTTGAGCCAAAGGGTTATTTCACAAATATATGTATGCAGATGAGTGAAAAAATTGGAATTGCAATCATAATTCATTTGTTATTGAAATAACTGATTCAGCAGGTGCCGTGTACTTATTTTGCCAGGTAGAAGTACATGTATATCAATAAGGAACATAAAAGTCTGAGAAAATGCTTACAATCAATGACTTCATATGAAGTCATATAAATCGTCTGTGGTATGCTTCATCTCCACATACCCTGAGGAACTCCCTTTGCTTACTGTCTTATCTTGACTTCTCCAACTTTTTCTCTTTGTATTACTGGGCCTTTCTCATGCTTTTTACAATATTCCTTCTCCTATCTCTGAAACAGAAATTCTATTTCAATATTATTTAAAATAACACAACTTAAGTACTGCAGATAGCTTAGGAGAATTCCTTTGGAGGATCCATAATGTACCTGTGCATGTGTGTGTGTGTCTGTGGTTGAGGGGGGTTTGCAACTGGAGTGGAACTCTGGGTCTTGTGGACTCATAATACTCAAGAGTCAGCAACTGGGAAGTCCTGGCATGCAGGGGCCAGTTACTGGGCAGACTGGAGGGATCCACATTGTAGATGTGGATGCGTATTTCCCATAAAGGGGCCTTCCTTCTGGTCAGCTAGAGAGGGGAATAGGATGAGGACATTGGTGCTGTTTGTGTCTGTGTGAATGCTGAATGTGTCATCTGTGTTAATCTGTGTGCCCAGTTGTGTGCACGTGTGCTGTGTGTATGTGTGCATGTGTGCCTATCAGGAACACATTCAGTCTCACTACTAGCTGGACCTGGGGACATGGAGCCGTGGCAGCCTCAGCTCTGTCAGACTACTGAATTCAGCAACTCCTGACACCTTTATTAATGACCTCACACTATTTCTGTATAAGAACCTGTAGCTCCCATAGACCAATCCCAAAGAATTAAGAATTACCCATTAACCTTTGCAAGAACTGCTGCAGCTTTTGCATCTGAATACCAAGCACTTTTCAGTTACCATAGGCTATTTCTTCTTCAGAAATAGCCATAAACTATATCAAGAAAATTGCTTTTCCTTAAATTCTTTTTCCTTTAGGTAACAGTTTTAAGTTGATCTCATAACTCTGAACCTCCTGTAGTTATTTACATCAATACAATGTGAATGTGATGTGGATTATACACAATGCTAGATCAGAATAGCAGCAGTCTACACTTACTTTGAACAGCAGATGCAGAAAAATGGAAAATAGTATCTATGTGTTCATATTTTGTTCAAGAATTATGAATCCAATTTAGCATTTATTTTACTAATAGCAGGCAGTTTATTTAGCTATTGTAGCCTAACAGTTGTTACAAAAGAGACCTCTCGCAGCATCTAAATATTTATGCATCTGGCATGCACTTGGGTTTGATGTAAACAGGTGTATCTCAAGCCTGCCATGGATATTTGCTTCTGAAATAACATATTATTTTACTAGTGCTTATAGCACTCTTGCAGTGAAAGTAGGAGTTATTCTGAAGATACATTAAATCACCATTAAATCATAAGTATTTTCAGTAATGAAGCATATGGTGACTCCCTACATAAATTTTACAGTGTGGTGAATTCTGTGGTGATTGCTGCTGTAAAAAACCCACAAAAAAAAAAAAACCCAAACAAACACAAAAACATAGAGATATTGGGAGGAGAGCAGACTCTTCCTTTGAATCACTCGATACTGCTCTCCGGGAAAGGAAGAGAAAGGGGAAAAACACATTCTTGAAATCTAATGTATTCAGCTAATATTTAAAGTGTCAGTCCATTTGTAATACTACTGCAAGCTTGCTGATATAAAGTGTTTATGTAGTTCTAGTAAGGTATTACAGAAAGATAAAAACATGCTGTCATAGTTGCTTAAAATATATGTTTACCTTCCAACACAGTCTTTTTTGCATCCATATTCATTTCTGCAAAGTACCAGCTTTTACATCTAGCAGGTAGGAAACTCTGAGAAACCATTCTAACTTCTCACAGTGTTCCAGAAACATGAAAGAAGATAGAGTCTCTCCTCAGCAGTGAAAGCCTACTAAGCCAGGAGACTGGTCTCGGAAACCTTAATGACATAAACTGTAGTTTCTCATGGCTGGTGTGTGCTGCTAGCAAGAGCAAATAAATAGCTCAGGCTCACACTGTTCATTGTTCAGAACAATAGGAAAATATATTCAGGCTGTTGAGACTTAAGACAGTTCAGGTAAATTCTGATTTCATCCCAGTCCTGGAGAGTATTTGATTAAAAGACTATACAGCTGGACAACCTTGTTTACTGTGAAAAAGTCTGCCATTGAAAATTAATTTCCATTGGTTCCTGAAAAATAACTTTAGGAAAAGCCATTTATTTTATTCAAAAGTCTTAAGGTAAAAACAGCTACCTCCTCAATTATCTGTTTATTTGGGTTTTTATTTTTTCCCATTGTAACTTCTGTTTCTTTGGGAGACTGGCAAAGCCATTAGCTCTCAGATCAGATAGCTCAGATATGCCCTCTTACATCCTATTAAAGTGCCTGGAAATCTCTGTCTACCTGTACTACAGTTGCAGAACTACAGAACTACAGCTCTTATGGACTGACTCTAACCCCCATTCCCCACCCCCCGCTTGGGGAGGCGGGAGGAGGTAGAAGAGTCGTGAATGAAGGAGTGAAGATGAGCCTGGAAAAAGGGGGGGCTGGGGAGAAGGAAGAGGAGGTGCTCCATGGTCGATCAGGTACAGCCCTTTCCCATTGAAGGGACTGCAGCCTGTGGAGGACCCACACCAGAGCAGAATAACAGAGCATGAAGGATGGAGCAGCAGAGAGAAACCTCTACATCGTGGCCACAACCACCCACCACACTGCCTGTTACCTCACTGAAGGCACTGGGCATAACTTGCGGCAATAACAAGCAGGGAGGAGAGGTGTCTGGACTGAAGCTGAGCCTGGGAAAGGAGGAGGAAAAGCTGTTTTCCCTAAGTGTGTAAATGTTTGTTTCTGTTTTTTTTTTTTCTTTTGTTTCCCACTACCTGAATTAGTAATTAAATATTTATTTTAATTGTCAATAAGTTAAGTTAATTCTTCCAAGTCAAATCTGTTTTGCCTGCAACAGTAACTGTAAAGTAATCCCCCCTTTTTTATCTCAACCCACAAACTTTCTCATTCCTGTTCTTCCTATTTTCTCCCCTTGTCCAGCTGAGGGGGAAGTAAGTGTGCAGTTGGATGGGCCCTTGGCTGCCAGCCAATGCTAACCCACCACATTTTGTTTTAGAGGAGATATCATTTAAAAAGCAGATGTTGAAAACTTCTTTCTGTTTTGATCCTCTGCTGAAATAAATTTAGCTCCAAACACAAAGCAAATGGGACTCTCTGACTGGGGAGCAAGTATTTTTGTTTGGTTACTTATACTAATCAAAGTATTCTTACTAATGATAAAGAATAGAAGACAATCAAACTGATAAAAAAAATAGCTTTACACAATGGAGGAGAAGTGATACAAAATACAAATGAAACTTACTGAGATCCATCTTCTGATTAGCAAACAGTTATTAGACTGCCCAAAAACATATATGAAGCTCCGGTATCTTTTGAATACTGTGAGAAAGCCTCGGTCCCATACTTACGGATACAGAAAATAATGAGAACAGAAAGCACTGAAAATAACATCATCAATTACTAATTTAATTATGAGCAACTGGAAGACAGACCTTACCATAAGTAGCCATAACATAAATATTGCTTATATATACCAGTGACCCAGGGAAAGTGCAGCACTTTGCTGTAGCAGGATTTCCTGTTGTCTTTGCTGCCCAGCTTATGCCTTCTGTCAGCCTTCACTGCTTTACATAAAAGAAATCTGGGTTTAACCATGAAGAACTTTACAATTGTCCACATCTCTTTTATGAACAATTCTGAATATGAACACAACTCTTTTATGAACAAATTATTAATAAGTCTTCCATGTTGTATCACTCTCTGAGGACCTGGCTGACTCAAGCTACAAGAGGAAAGATTGTCATCAGAAAGACCGTAAGAGTAGTTCACAAGATCAGTGAGGATGGTACTTCCCTTAGGATGCTGATGTTTTGCATTTTTCTTCAGTATGCAGAGCTGAGCTTCTTGATTCTTGTTAGTACACTAGAATAGCTGAGTTTTGAAGCTAAATCCATAGCTTTCTATTCTCATTGTATCTTCACTGGATAGTCTACCACATTCCTTTTTTCCTTTTTATTGTTGATTATCTTGACAGCAACCCACCAAAAAACTAATATGTCCCATAAGAGTGCTCCATAACTCCGATGTGTACCTTATAACCCTATTTTATATATAAATTTAAAAAGTATGTTGAGAAAGCCTTAAAATATATTGCATTAAATAATTATATCAATGAGACCAAGTACTCAAATCTATTCAAAGAAAGATATGAGCATTTTCCTAAGATTTTACTTGAGAATTACCCTGTGTGCCTTTCTTTTTCCAAAACACACTATTACAAAAGCAAATTTTTTTTTGTGCTTTGCTAATGAAACAGTGGAAAAGGGAAGAGCTGCAGACGTCATCTATCTGGATTTCTGTAAGACCTTTGACATGGTCTCCCACAACATCTTTCTCTCTAAATTGGAGAGAGATGGATTTGATGGATGGACTATTTGGTGGATAAGGAATTGGCTGGATGGTCGCATCCAGAGAGTAGTGGTCAACAGCTCAATGTCCAGATGGACATCAGTGACCAGTGAGTTGCCCTTCTCGTGTCCAGAAAAGGGCAACGAAGCTGGTGAAGGGTCTAGAAAACAAGTCTTATGAGGAGCAGCTGAGGGAACTAGGACTGTTTAGTTTGGAGAAGAGGAGGCTGAGGGGAGACCTTATCGCTCTCTGCAACTACCTGAAAGGAGGTTGTAGTGAAGCAGGTGTTGGGGTCTTCTCCCAAGTAACTAGCGATAGGACAAGAGGAAATGGTCTCAAGTTGCAACAGGGAGGGTTTGGATTGGACATCAGGAAAAATTTCTTTACTGAAAGAGTGATTAAGCATTGGAACAGGCTGCCCAGAGAGGTGGTGGAGTCACCATCCCTGGAGGCGTTCAAAAAAGGTATAGACGTGGCACTCCGGGGCCTGGTTTAGGAGTCATGGTGGTGTTAGTTGACGGTTGGACTTGATGATCTTAGAAGTCTTTTCCAACCTTAATGATTCTATGATGAGTGGTGTCCCTCAGGGGTCCATGTTGGGACCAATACTGTTTAATATCTTCATCAATGACATAGACAGTGGGATCAAGTGCACTCTCAGAATATTTGCAGATGACACTAAGGTGAGTGGTGCGGTTGACATGCCTGAGGGATGGGATGCCATCCAGAGGGACCTGGAAAAGCTCAAGAAGTGGGCCCATATGAACCTCATGAGGTTTAACGAGGCCAAGTGCAAGGTCCTGCACCTGGGTCAGGGCAACCCCCGGTATCAATGCAGGCTGGGGGATGAAGGGATTGAGAGCAGTCCTGTGGAGAAGGACTTCAGGGTACTGATGGATGAAAAGCTGGATATGAGCTGGCAATGTGTGCTCGCAGCCCAGAAAGCCAACGGTATCCTGGGTTGCACCAAAAGAAGCATGGCCAGCAGGTTGAGGGAGGTGATTCTGCCCCTCTACTCTGCTCTGGTGAGACCACACCTGGGGTACTGCGTCCAGCTCTGGAGTCCCCAGTACAAGAAAGACATGGACCTGTTAGAGTGAGTCCGGAGGAGGGCCACAAAAATTATCAGAGGGCCAGAACACCTCTCCTGTGAGGACAGGCTGAGAGAGTTGGGGTTGTTCAGCCTGGAAAAGAGAAGGGTCTGGGGAGACCTTGTTGCAGCCTTTCAATACTTAAAGGGGGCTTCTAAGAAAGATGGGGACAAACCTTTTAGCAGGGCCTGTTGCAATAGGACAAGGGGTAATGGTTTTAAACTAAAAGAGGGTAGGTTCAGACTAGATATAAGGAAGAAATTTTTTACAAAGAGGGCGGTGAAACAGCGCAACAGGTTGCCCAGAGAGGTGGTAGATGCCCCATCCCTGGAAACATTCAAGGTCAGGTTGGATGGGCCTCTGAACAACCTGATCTAGTTGAAGATGTCCCTGCTCATTGCAGGGGGGTTGGACTAGACAACTTTTAAAGGTCCCTTCTAATCCAAATCATTCTATGATTCTATGAAATAGCCCAGGGAATTCTCACTTTCCCTCAGTGTATTGTTCCTACCTGCTATATGTTCTCTACTCTACTCACTGCTCATGTTTATGGAGTCATAATACAGACTGATACAAAAACTAGTTCTCTTAGCTAAAAAGGCATATATCCACCTGTGATTGGGAGATAGCCTTCATAGATTGTGATTGTGAGCACAAAGACCAGAGCACACACAAGATCTTGTCAAAAAGCATGTATTTTAAGTTTGCAGAGCAGAAATGACTCCCATTGTCTCTTTTCTAAGATCCAAAGCAGCAAGATATGAATGCTAGGGATTTATGAAACATATGCTTACACCCTGATCCTGCCAACAGTTCTGCATAAATGTAATGCTAAAATTGTGCATAGTCCCATGTATTGATTAATACATTTTTTTACAGAACTGAGACCTTATATTCCACTGCCTACACCATTTGCACACAGTGCTTTCCCTCCAATAATTTTTCTATTTTTAAATATTTACCATCTACCATTTCTCTAAATGAAGAATTAGTCTGATTGCATTTTTACATTACATCCATTTACAGCAATAGACCTATTGCCAGCAGCTGAAGTGATCTTTAAAGATAAGGTTAGTGGAAGAGTAGGTCTTTAATGTTATTCTTTTCTCTCAGTACAGAAATCAAATTGTCCTCCCACTTAGTATTCTTTTTAATACCCCAATGAGAGAATTACTATTAATTACAGGATGCAGTGATAGAAACAATGTAAAATATATATGCGTAATACAAATCACTATTATCCATAGATCAAACTGTTAGTCAGGATTTATGTTAATCAATAGATGTGCTTTATATAGTACCTTCCAATGTAAAATTGAGCATATTGCAATACATCATACTCTTTGTTAATTACAGGTTTTTAAATTTTTCTTCTGAAGCATTCATCTCCACAGAACGCTATCTTTATCATTTTGGTATCTGTTAGTGCTGCCGTTTCCCATGTATTACAACGCTGTTGTAACCCAACATTCTTTGCGGGGCTTATGAGTCAGCTAGACAAATTCAGTTCATGTTAAAACCTATTCCAAAGTCATTCGCCTGCTAGGTTATCTATTGGCCTTGTTGATTTTTGCTCAAACTGGCTTAAAATGTAAAATTCAGGAGCCAACCCTGACTGCATTTATCTTATACAATATACTCTTTGTATGTCAGCAGTCCATCTGATTTCAACGTACATTTAAAAACATTACAAATCATTAATTCTGTTTTTTCTAGGTTTTATTTTAATGCTTTTCAAATGTGAAAATGACAGACATGAAACATGGTATATTGTTGGATTTTTTTATAACATCGCCATAAATAGGTTGTTATTTGGGGATTTTCCTTTTTGTCTTCTTCTGAACTTTAATGGTAAACAAAAAATACCTGTCACTAGGAGTTTGTGAAAGAGACTAAACAGTCTGTCCAAAGAACTGAAAGGAGATCATATAGAAGGGATATAGTAAAAGTCTACAAATCTGTGAGTGGTGTAGTGGGCATGGATGAACTGTTCAGCTGTTCACTCTATGTTCCATTGCTCAAGTTTGTGACCTTCATTTGAAGCTACTAGAAGCCAGATTCAGAATAATCAAAAGCAGCTGATTCTCCACATCATAGCAAGCAGATCTGTAGTACTCCTTGCCAAAGAATGCTGTGGATAAAAAAAGTGTATGTATGTAAGTTTAAGGGGAGACTGAACAAGTATTTGAGAAACACTGAATGCAAATTTAGGATGGTAAGGTGTTGTCTGTCCCATTACAGCTGTACGATTTCCAAATTTATGCAGCAAAACCAATACAAAGTCAATTGTCTTGGTTTAAGTGTGTTTCAGATAAACTTTCTCTATCATATCAGAGCTGACTGCTGCTTCACTAGCAATATCTGTTGTATAATTTAAACATGGTATTTATTAGTTCTTGTTACTCTGAAATACAGTAAGTAGATACATATTACCTTTAAAAATATTAATGCTCTCAGGCTGTGACAGTTGGCTTATCTTAAAAAGGATTATAATTTCCATGTTTAGCATACTGACACTACTACCATAATTCGTAGTTGACCACTTCTTTCCCTTTGAAACCTGTTACTGATTTGCAATCTACAAGTTTTAAAGGGAACTCTATCAAAGGTTAAAAAGAGTAACTTTTCAAATCTGAAATTTTAAGATTTTATTTCCAAAGGTGAGTCACATGTTTCTGCATCATCATCCTTTGAATCACTTCCAGCTGTAACAATTTTCATGTGGTCACCTATATATTCTTAACTGATTTGGAAGTCAAATTTGCTTTCCCTTTCCCCCTTCCATTTTTCTGGTATCCATTAATGTTATTAACTGGAAAATCTATTTTTTCTGCATTGTGTCTTCTGAAATGCATAAATATAACACTCAGTTGTTTTTTTTTTTTAATTTGGTAATCTTTATTTATTCTTTGTATGAATTTTTAAACATATTTATGTTAAATAATTCTGATTCATTGCTCAGGTTCTTTAAGCTGACCATTTCTAATTGTTTAATTCCCTTTGGTCTACTTCCTTGTCACCAGTTCAGATCCTGACTTTTTTCATTAGTAGTATTCTGTAGAATGGCCGGAGAAAGACTTTTCTTACTGTTGAACGAAGACCTCTGTTTACAAAATCGGAGCTTGTTTGACTCAGAAAGGGCTAGTCCAGTGTAATAATGTACCCAGCACAAAGTAAGCAATCTCTACAGCCTCATTCCAATTCAGTTTTACTTTCCTCTTTATATACCTGTGACCTGGTTCCTACCTTTCCTATTGCCTCTTTGCTATAAGATTATTCTTTGTCCCATATCCAGATTCATACACTACTGATTTCCTTCTGTTTCTTAGTATGTAAAATAGTTGTCTCCTGGGTTTCCTTTTTCTCTGGATTCCAAAACTCTTTGTCTTTGTAAAATTCTTAACAAAACCGTGAAAAAAGCAGACATAGCAAAAGTCATAATAATAATTTTCCTGACACTTTTTATTCATGTTTAGTGAGGGAAAATTAACACAGTGTCTTAAAATTGTCAAGATAACTATGACCAGAATGAGCTGGATATTTAATACACCCTAAATATAATCCTCAAGTGCTTGAAATAGCAAGAACTAGGGCTTTTGCTAACTGTGCCCATCAGCCAAGGAACAGATTTCCTGCTATTATCTACAAATCTGAGCCTGCATTAGAATATGAAAGTGGACTAAAGGATTATACATTTGCTATTTCACTTACGTATTCTTGATCACAAGCAATTTATGCTATACTGTTCTCCAAAGTATTTTATGACTGGCACTTTCTGAACTCAAAGTTGTTATTATTGTATTTCATGACCAGATTGTGATTTTTAGAAAAATGTAGCCTATCAAACAATGTCAGATGTGTCAAAAAATTTATTTCCTGGAATGTTAGAAAGGTGGAGAGGCCTACCTGAGTTCTGTTAAATTCTGCGACTTCTGGTTGGGAGGCTGGAAAGGCTGAGAAGTATATGAGATATAGCAAGAGCCACTAATTACAGGCAGCTGACTTTTCACATGGAGATTATGTAGTAAAGGGGGAAAAGTTGTAGGATATTCAATTACTGGCTTCAGATTAAGGAAAAAAAAATGGGAGACACAACTCATAAGGGAAAAATCAATAAAGATGCAGGTATTGGTGCGCTAAAGGGACTGAATCAAAGCTAAGAATCATTGGAAAAAAGTAGTGTAAACAGATTGTACAAAATCATATTTGATATTTGTAGCAAAAAAGCATTGGGGATGTATTTTGACAGCTAAAAAAAAGATAGATGACAATTTCTTAGTTCAGAATTGCTATGTACAGAAAACCAAACACAAACCCAAACCCAATACTTAATAAGCAGAAAACTCTTTTCTACCAAGAGGAAAAAACTACAATTTTATTTGTTTGTTTATTTATTTATTTATTTGTTTACCATTTTATTTATTCACTTTCACAATTTCTTCTGACACTGATAGACAGTATCTACTCTGTCTTTATTGATAACTCATGAGTGATCATAGAAATCACATAGGGTTTTTCTCTATGTGAAATACCACCCTTAACGGTATTTCAGTCTTCTTGCTAATAGGCACCTCTCCAATACCTAGTAAAATATTAATCCACAGTCTACATCCAAAGAGATATAGGCACGGTGTCCTGCCCCCAATGTAGACCCACATTTGTCTTGTGTCAGTCCCTCCTGTCCACTTTGGTCTTTTATTTTAGTGTTGAGAACAGGTCATCTTCTGGCTGATCCATTCCCTATGAATACTTCCATTCAGCTTCAAGTATATGAAAATATTTTGCAGCTGCTTTCAACCGCAGTGTTTGTGCTCAGCTGCCATGCCCTGCTTTCCACACAGGACTAAGGTAAGCTAAAATACATGTTTTCTCCTGTCCTCTAAGTTCCTTTTAGAGGGCCAAAGAGAAACAGTGGTAGATATGGATATCAAAGCATTGTAAACAATCTACTGATGTATCATATCAGTATAGTATCATATTACATATATATATAACCTCATATTATATTCCTGACTGCCCTTACAATAACAACTGAAATTTGTGCATGTCATCTACTATTTATTGCAAAGAAGTTATGTGTCACAACCTTACTATGATAAAACGATGAAAACAGAATCTAGTTACTTTTGTTAGACAGTCTATTTACATTAATTATCATTTTTAACGGCAAAGATTTTCTGAGTGATGGGAGGGGTCACACACACTTGTACACGTTGACAAAGAGTATCCCTTTTCATTGGTTGCACTTTCTAAGCACAAACATTTTCTCCGTAGGTGTTAGGGGTAAATATTGAAAGATTCCAACCAAAAGATTTTATATACCATACATCTCTGTATAATACATCACTCTGTCTCTTTCCCTCTTTATGTACTCAGTAGATTGTAAACTATCTGAATTTCTACAACAACCCTACGGATATCCTTCTAATTAACCAGTTTTAAGAGGATGACAAGCAGTTTAGATATACTGGACATAATTCTGATGGGGGTTTTTTGCCCCAGCAATATATTCTGCAGTAGCGTAAGTGAAGATAGAGAGGAAAATCAACTGAAAGAGCAATCAGAACAACTGGCAATATCCTTTTCTCTAAGAGCATGCGTACACTCAATGTAGTGCAGGTGACAAGTAACTGTTAAGTTACAGTAGTACAGGTAGACATCTGAGCTTTAACTGGAAACTGTCAAAAAGTTTTATGTTTAAAATTAAGTCACATTACTTAGTTTCTAATAAAAGAAACAAATTAGCAAACTGAAACATTACTCCAGTGAAGCATATGACTTCAAGTGTTCATACATACATAGGTATGATCACAAAAAACATGTGTGTCCAAAAGAGTCAACAATAGGTCAACTAGTTTACCCATTAGCCTGAAAACATCAGCTAGTTTGTATTATTTTTATTTTCTTAAAAAATTGCTTGCGGTGATAGAGGTCATATAGCCTCTCTAGCAAATGTATTCTAATGCTTAACTATTCTTACAGTTACAAAAAAAAATTCCTGATGTAAATAGTGCTTGATGTAATGCAAGTCTCTTACTTCTTAACCTATCTACAGCTAACATGCAGAAAACAGTTTATTACCTTTCTCTTGGCAGGTATCTTCAATATATAAAGGTTGTTATATGAACTCCTTTCTTTCTCCTTTTTGTCTAGATAAAATAAGCCAATTTCTTCAATAACTTAGCCAATTATTCTCCATCCTCATTTCATGCAGCTGATTATTACCACCTTGCAAATGTCCTTGCAGAACTGCATCTTTTTTTTCTGACCGTTTCTCCATTTTCTCAAAGTTATTCTGAATTCAACTTCAAGGTGCTTACAGACTCCAGAAGGTTGATGTCGTCTGTAAATTTAATCAGTGTACTTGCCATTCCATCAGCCAGGCTGTTAATAAAACTGCTGAACATTACTAGAGCCATCACAGACTCCCTTGGAATTCTGCTCAGTCCGTTCTTCAAGTTTCACAGTAAACCTTTAATAACTGTTCTTTTTGTACAGCTTTACAATCAGCTTTTTGCTCACCTGATAGGAATCCTATGGGGAAAATATTGTAGGCAGTATCAAAAGAATGGCAAAAATGAAGCTATATGGTGTCTCCTACTTCTCACCTGCAATTCCTGCTTCTTCATCCTTTGCAAGAAAACACAGCGTAAATAGTTCTTGACAAAGGAAAGTTAGTGGCTGTCCATTCACCTGGGCATCTTTGGAATGGTCAAAAAGTTTGATTATTTTGGTTTTTTGCAATCATAGACACAACACAATGAACCAAAACTTTCTTATACTAAATATATTCTTATAACTTAACATTATAACTAAATATACAGGTTCCAAGTATATATTTCAATAATATACTTCCAATAAGACAACTCTCCCATTCTTTTTTTAAAAATGTGTTTCCTTTTAGTGATACGCATTATAAATGCCTTTTCCAGTTTCTGCAACCTTGCTAATCTTCCACATTCCCATCGGTAACCATTAAGTATCATCTTATAAAGTAGCCTGTCAACATAATATGTCATATTTGATTCCTAATAGCATGTTGTTATAATTCTATAATTAGAATTTATACTGCCAGAATTAAAAATGCAGCAAATTCACCCAGTTTACATATTACGTCATTATATGTCATTATTTTCCTTTTGTTGGTCTGTGTATAAACCAGAGAAATAAAAAAAAAATCCACTCAATTAAATAATTAATGTGACATATATTTCATATAGACAGAATATTCAATTGTTCTTTGCAAAAAGTACTCTAGCAAAGTTAAGGCTGTTTCAGAAAATCCCAAGGTTTTTCAAGTACATGTTAACACAGACAATGTTAAGGTGGTATTTAGTCTTTTAAAAACATTGGGTTTTTTTTCTTAAACAGATAAGTTAATAATTTATTTCTGTATAATTTTGGGAGAATGAGTGCAAAAATGACATAAAATATGCTATAATGTAACTATTAGACAAAAGCATTAGAGCAAAGATAATCGTTGAAAGTTGTTGATGCGCTGTTTGCAAGACTAAGAATAAGTGCTTTTCTTTAGGAATTACTTACGTGACTTAACTGGTTTTCAGCTCATTAATGTAGCTTCTCCAGACTGGACTAGAGTTGCTAAATCAATTTGATTAAGTCTTTCGTTTGGGGCCACGCGGGTAGGGGAAGGGCAAGGCTAATATAGGAATTCTTTACATTATGGTTTAATAAGACTGTTTGTGCAATAAGAGACTAAGCAAGCGAACAGTAGACAGTATTTTACATAAATGGTGATTCATTTAATGTACTTTACAAGAAAGGAGTTAATTGAAATATTAGCTTCAGATTTATACCAAACAGTCATGGTGCATCAAACAATAAATCTCAATCTTTAATAAGAAAAATGTCATTCATCAGGTCTGTCAAATGTTTTCCAATAGTTTTTGCTACTGTAGGGAGAAAATTCCTGAGGCCAAATCTCAGAGTTCAAACTGTCCAGCACTGTGAAGGACAACAGAAAGGGCTTTTTAAAATATGTTAACAGCAAAAGGAAGATCAGAGATAACATTGGTCCATTACTTGATGAGGTCAGTTACCTCACAAATAGGGACGTAGACACAGCCTTCTTTGCCTCTGTCTTCAACACCGATGATAGGCCCTGGGACATCCAGAGCTCTGTGTTGGAAGACCATGACTGGGGGGATGATAAACTCCCAGACAACTCTGAACTTATTTGAGAGTTGCTGCTCTAGCTGGATGCACATAAATCTATGGGGCCCAATGGGATTCATCCCAGGGTACTGAAAGAGCTGGCCAGTGTCATCACGGGAACTCTCTCCATTATTTTTCGACCATCTTGGGAGTCCAGAGAGGTTCCATTAGACTGGAAGCTGGCAAATGTTGTCCCAGTTTTCAAGAAGGGTAAGAAGGAAGAACTTGGTAACAACAGGCCTGTCAGTCTCACTTCAGTGCCTGGTAAAATTATGGAGAAGGTTATTCTGGGAGTTCTTGAAAAATACGTGAGAGACAATGCAGTCATTGGTCATAACCAGCACAGGTTGATGAGGGGAAAGCCCTGGTTAACTAACTAAATTTCCTTTTAGGACAAGATCACTCATTTAGTTGACAAAGGGAAGCCAGTAGATGTGGCTTTTGGGGGATTTTAGCAAAGCTTTTGATACTGTCTCTCACAGTATCCTTCTGGATAAAATGTCCAGCACACAGCTAGACAAGTCCATAATGCATTGGGTGAGCAATTGGCTGACAGGTCAGGCTCTAAGGGTTATAGTAAATGGGGTTACATTAGGCTGGTGGCCAGTCAGCAGTGGGGTTCCCCAGGGCTCAATTTTAGGGCCAGTTCTCTTCAATGTTTTTATAAATGATCTGGACACAGGAATCAAATGTACAGTAAGTTTGCCAATGATACTGAACTAGGAGGAGCTATGGACTCCCTCAAGGATAGAGCAGTCTTACAGAGAAGTCTGGATAGACTAGACAGCTGGGCAATCACCAACCATATGAAACTGAGCAAGAGCAAGTGCTGGATTCTGCACCTGGGATAGGGTAATCCTGGTTATATGTGCAAACTGGGGGATGAGAGGCTGCAGAGCAGACCCATGGAAAGAGATCTGGGGGTTTGGGTTGATGGCAAGTTGAATATGAGTCAACAGTGTGCCCTGGCAGCCAAGAGGGCCAACCATGTCCTGGGGTGCATCAAGAACAGCACAGCTAGCCAGTCGAGGGAGGTGATTGTCTCACTCTGCACTGCACTGGTATGGTCCCACGTCAAGTACTGTGTGCAGTTTTGGGTGCCTCAATATAAGAATGACATCAAAATATTAGAGTGTGTCGATAGGAGGGCAACAAAGATGGTGAAAGGTCTTGAGGGCAACACTTACGAGGAGCAGCTGAGGTCACTTGGTCTGTTCAGCTTGGAGAAGAAAAAGCTGAGGAGCAACCTCATTGCAGTCTACAACTTCCTCAAGGGGGGCAGCAGAGGGGGAGGTGCTGATCTCGTCTCTCTGGTGACCAGTGATAGGACACGAGGAAATGGAATGAAGCTGCATCAGGGGAAGTTCAGACTGGACATTAGGAAAAGGTTCTTCACTGAGAGGGTGGGTGGTCACTGGAACAGGGTCCCCAGGGGAGTGCTCACAGCACCAAGCCTGTCAGAGTTCAAGGAGCTCTTAGTCACATGGTTTAGTTTTAGGTAGTCCTGTGAGGAGCAGGGGGTTGGACTCGATGACCCTTATGGGTCCCTTCCAACTTGAGACATTCTATGATTTTATTTGTAAAATTTTTAGGGACAGTTTGGGATCACAGTATCATTTAGGAATAAAATAAAATGAAAAATAATTTTGTATAATGGATATTCCATAAGTCAGCTCATTGATAAGGTCCCCAATTTCATTACCTGTAGCATCCCAAAAGTCTAACACAGGAGATGATCTGCTTTTGTGATGTTCCAGCTCTCAGGGATTTGCTACATTATAGGCTTCCAAATTGTCTCTCAGTATTTTCTCTCTTCAACTGAACTCTACACTAAAATGAGTTCTGTAATTGGATTTCCGCTGGTGTCTTCTTTTCCCTTCCTTATTCTAAAATCATTATCCTCAGTCAGAGAAACTATAGTAAAAATAAGCTATTAGATAGCCTACTATTTAGTAAAAATTGGATATTTATTTGTTATACCTTTCAGAGAACCTCACTGTATATTTGAGAGCAGAACCAGCCCTTGAATTAAGGTCATCCAGAAACAGGGCAAAGGATTAACTGAAGAGGTGAAAGTCTCTGCACCGATCTGTGGCAAGTAACAGAATGCCTGAAAAAATGTGGTGATCATGAGTCATGCTGGATAGTACCCTTTAAAATATTCTGCATGAGATCAACTTTGTATTATAACCTAAGTTAAGTTACAGTAAGAAAGTTGGATTGTGGTAAATTATCAGTCACTTCATTGCTCATTAAGGAAGCAGCCATTCACATCGCCATCCTTGGTAAGGCTTGAATTTTTGATCAATATAATTCCTTCTGGTTTACTTGTATTGAGAATTTTTATGAACCAGGGCTTTGTGATACTTTTTTTTATTCCTCAAGCAGGTTATAAATCCTTTCTGAATCATATGAAAGCTATCTTCTGTTAGACTAGGACAGAAACAAAACTTCAAAGTCTCACTTTCCCATTTTCTTGAATAATGCTAATGCAGTCTTGTTAAACTAAAATCATGTCCATTAACTGGTTCTTCAAGCTTTTATTCCTTCTACCTAACTTTTTTTGGCCACCAGTGCCTTTTAACAATATATTTCTTATAATCCCAACACAAAGACTTACAGAAAAAAGTAGCTAAAATCAGTGTAACTCTCACGCTAAGTGCCTGAGATTTCCAATACATGCTAAACACTGCACAAACAGCAAACATTAATAAGAAGAGTATTAAATCAACTGAATCTCTTCAGGCATGCTGACATGCTCTAAAATTAAAGATATGGAGAAGATAAAGAAAGTCTGAGGACTATAAGGACTGGAATAGACTGTGATGAAAGGCATTTTGCAAATGAGCTGACTCCAGTCAGACAACTCTCATTATATAAGATTATTCTTTGTGAGCCAAAGCATCATAATGTGTTCAAAAGACAATGCACTGGACTTAAAAAGGAACATTTTAAACACTTCATAGCTAAATATAGAGAATAGCTTGTTGATACTAAATCACAAAGGACCAATTTGGTCATGTCTCGCAGGGCATCTGTATGAGGCATTAAATACACTCTTTACATGCTATTCAGAAGCCAGTGGAAAAAAATTAAAAGTTTGGAGTCAAAACAGATCCTATTCACTCCCTTCGCACTGGTCAAAATATGTTATTGTCTGAGCATCACTTTAATTCTACTATCCTTATGCACTTGACAGAATAGCTACCCCAAAATTAAAGTGTGCAGCATACTAGACACAGATCTGTTGAAATAGACTCTATCCAACAGGAAAGACAGCACAATCCCCCTGAGTTACATTTTTCTCCTAAGAGGGACTGGGAGCAATGCAAAAATATGGTGGTCCATACATAGAACACATCATATTTCAGTCTGGCTAAGAAATCATAGAGGAATAGATCTGGGCACATATTCAGTGCTTACTTCTGTGTGTATTGGCATGCAATTTTAAATGTGTTCATTACAACTGTTTTCATGCCCCTGCTGCAGAAACATTTGAAAAATTAGTGAATGTTGAGCAAATATTAATACCATGAAAGAAACAGAGGAGTGATTTCATAAAATTGCCTGGTTGATGGCTTTTCCACTCAAGAAATTGGTCTCATTAAACCTGACAGTAAAAAGATGCCATGTGACCTCAACTGTTGAAATAAAATTAGACAACATAAACCAATGTATGCACTTAAAAAATGAGACAGTACTAAAGACATGAGAGAATTATCTTACTGCACAAATCCAAAACATAGCCCCCTGCTAGCTACTATGAAGAAAATTAACTCTATCCAGACAAAACCAACACATTCTCCACCCCTTATTCCATACCATTTACATCATGCTCAGGTCCCACACTATCCAATACAACCTCATTAACCACCACCTCCCTTCCCATCCTTTGATATCATACACAGATATCATTCCCTTAGTCGATGGACTGCCCATGTAAAATGTCTGTAAAATGTCCACAAATGTTCACAAATGTCCACAAAATGTCCACTGAGTTCATTTAGTCCATGACTTTGGGCTCCGTCTGTTATAGTAGTCACTCGGGACAGGAGAGGTGGTGTGTTGCGTGGAGTTACTGGGCACCTGTAGTAACAGCTCAGGTTGGGTCACTGCTGCACTTGCACTGCTTCTTGTAAGGCTTCTCCTCCATTGGTTCAGCTGGTTCCTGCTATAGTAATTTCTATGACATGCAACTCAAATCACGGGTTACAACAATTTAAAGGTATTTCCATTACAATCTCCACCCCTGGTCCCTTTGGACCAGACCATCGGGTTTAACATTGCAATGAACTCCTCCCCTTGCCCCTGCTCCAGCTTGGACTAATCCACAGACTGCAGTCCCTCAGAGGTGTACCTGCTCCAAGTGCAGCCCTATCTGTGAGCCACAGTCTCTCCGGGGCTATACTTGCTGCGGCATAGACTTATCCACAGCCACAGTCGCTTTGAGGTGCACCTGTTCCAGCATGGCCTTCTCCATGGGCCACAATGCCTTCAGAGATATACCTGCTCCAGTGTGGCCTCATCCATGGCTGCAGTCCCTCCAGGGGTGTACCTGTTCTGTCGTGGGCTTATCCATGGCGACACGCTTGGAGGTGTTCCAGCATGACCTCATGCACAGCCACTGATGCTTCAAGGTGTACCTTCTCCAGCATGGACTTATCCACAGACACAGATGCTTCGGGGTGTACCCGTTCCAATGCGGACTCATCCACAGGTTACAGTCCCTTTGATCTGAGTTCTCACTGGAGATGCAGCCTGTCCAGTGCAGCAGCACAGAAACAGCAGCGATGCCCTGGCCATCTGCCAGCCCAGGCACATGGCCATGGCTGTTATCAAAATGTTCCCAGGCACAGTAGAGTAAGATGATAAGCAGTACAGCAGTACAGCAGGCAGCAAAAGCAAAAAGCCTGCTGATTAATAGCTAAACAGCAATAACAGCTATAAATTTGATCTAGCACATTCCAATCAAATCTGTCATTAGCTTGAAGCCTTCGAGCCCCACGTCGGGCAACAAAAAGGACTGTCATGGTTTAATCCCAGCCAGCAATTAAGCACCACACAGCCACTGTCTCACTTCCCCTGGTGGGATGGGGGAGAGAATCAGAAGAGTAAAAGTGAGAAAACTCATGGGTTGAGATAAAGACAGTTTAATAGGTAAAGCAAAAGCTGCACATGCAAGCAAAGCAAAACAAGGAATTCATTCACTACTTCCCATCAGCAGGCAGCTGTTCAGCCATCTCCAGCAAAGCAGAGCCCATCACACATAACAGTTACTTGGGAAGAGAAAACTCCATAGCTCCAAACATCCCTCCCTTCCTTCTTCCCCCAGCTTTATGTGCGGAGCATGACGTCATATGGTGTGGAATACCCCTTTGGTCAGTTGGGGTCAGCTGTCCCAGCTGTGTCCCCTCCCAACTTCTTGTGTACCGCCAGCCTGCTTGCTGCTGGGGTAGTGTGAGAAGCAGAAAATGCCTTGACTCTGTGTGAGATCTGCTCAGCAATAAAGAAAACACCCCTGTATTATCAATACTGTTTTCAGCACAAATCCAAAACATAACCCCATACTATGTATGAATGTTTTTTAATTCTTCTACTTGAAGGGGAAGATTTTTGTCTCAGTAACATTTTTTGCAGCAGATTGCCTTGCAATTATTAATAAGGATTAGAATCATCAGATTAATACTGCATGTAGAATCAAAGTAGGCATTTCTGCTTTTATAAACGGGATGGTTTAGATAATGTATGCTCCCATGCCAGTATTACTACAGATTGAAACTACTCTGATCTCCCATGATATTAAATAGTGAATACAGAAAGCAAACAATGGGCTACAAATCAAATGTAATTTAGGATACTGTAATGGTTTTGGCTGGAATAGAGTTAATTTTCTTCATAGTAGCTTTCACAATGCTATGTTTTGGATTTGTGACCAAAACAGTGTTGATAACACAGGGATGTTTTAGCTGTTGCTGAACAGTGCTTGCACAGGATCAAGGCCTTTTCTGTTTCTCACATCAACCCACAAGCAAGCAGGATGGGGGTGCACAAGAAGCTGGGAGGCAACATGGCTGGGACAGGTGACCCCAACTGACCAAAGGGATACGCCCCATATAATGTCATGCTCTGCAATAAAAGCTGGGGAAAAGAAGGAGGAAGCGTGTACGTTCGGGGTTATGGTGATTGTCTTCCTAAGTAATCATTACACGTGATGGAGCCCTGCTTTCCTGGAAAAGAATAAACACCTGCCTGCCCATGGGAAGTAGTGAATGAATTCCTTGTTTAGCTTTGTTTGAGTGTGCAGGTTTTGCTTTACTTATTAAACTGTCTTTATCTCAACCCACGAGTTTTCTCACTTTTACCCTTCTGATTCTCTTCCCCATCCCACTGCGTGGGAGTGAGTGAGTGGCTGTGTGGTGCTTAGTTGCCTGCTGGAGCTATCCCACAACAGATATTAAACCCAATGTACACACGTACAGCCTATTAAAATATATACATATATCTAATAACCTGCCTGTTTCTAATGAACATTGTATAAGCTTCACTATTTAAGTCATCAGAAGTTAAGCAGATTGTGTCTGAAGTTCTCCTTGCCTAATGTTTGTTTTCCACTTAACTTTCCATCTTAACTTTTAACCAAAACTTTATTATTTAGCAAGCTATCATCAGTTTCCATGCATCCCTGCTCAAAAATGTTGGAAGTCATTGTTGTATAAAGACTGCTGAAAGTATAATCCCATGCAAACAAAGATTGCTAAAAGAGAATTCATGCTGAATTAAAAAATTTGTGTATTCCAACTAGAAACATAGCGTGTAAAATATTCAGGTGAGCTAAGCATTTATTTTAAAAGGAACAGTTGAATTCAAGGCACACTGGAACAACAACAATACCAAACCAAACCAAACAAAACAACCCCCCAAAAAAACCCACCCCCACCCCCCAAAAACCCCAACAGATTCAAAACAAATAAACCCACAATGTGTTATAGAATTCTAAATGGCAAATGAAAACATAGGAAGAAAAATAAATATTATAATTATATAAAGGTAGTTCAGTATTTGGGGTAATTTAGAATTGAAATGTTATCGATAAATATGTACACTTGAAATTTACTCTAACTTAAAGTAATACAAATCTGAAGAAACTTTCATAGTGAACCAATAGCTTCACTGCAGTTGGTGTCTGAGAAAGAGCATGCCCCAAAGAGTCATTTCAATTCATTTTTTAGACTTCTGGGACACTGAAATGAGAGTATACTATTTCAGAATTTAAACAAGATCTATAATAAAATTTTATTTGATTATAATATAAAATATCAGGTGCAAATATTTCCCTGGATGTGTCCATTATAAATGCTCTAAATCTAATATTTTGGTTTTTAAAAAGAACATGTCATAGAACATTTTTGTTTTGCCTAAGATACTAGAACACTTTTCATACAGGTTGTAAAATAAGCTCGGATGAGTGATTATCACTGCCGAGTGATTATCACTGCCTAGTGAGTACCAGTGCTTATGAGTCACTTTTAATTCATGGTAAAATGTAAATGTGACATAATTTAGCTTGATATCTTTTTTAGGATTGCTTTTAAAGAGTTTGTCGAAGAAGCTATTTAAAACTAGTTTAAGCATATCTTGGTGTTGTTTTTTTTCTCTTCAGGATGACTTCAGATGACATGTTAGCCTAGCACATTTATATTTATAATCCCAGGTTTTCACATATCCAAGAACTACAGTATAACCTAATTTTGTTTATCTCAAATAAAAAAAGGAAAAAAAAACCCAAAACCTCTTATGCTTCTATTTTTTTTTATTTCCAAACATAATTTTGAAGAATTAAAATAATCTGTTACCAAAAAGTAAATCATACCGTATTTTCTATATTTGGCCTGTCAACACTATGTACATTTTTTCTAGAAAAATAAACTTATTTTTATAATTCAGTGGTTAATTTTTATGTTTCAGTAAACAATTCACAACTAATTATTTATGGAAGAAACTAACTTATTTCTTATATATATGGATGACATTGGGTAGGAAGACTTACCTTTGGTGGAAGAGGATCATGTTAAGGAGCACTTAAAGAAACTGGACATACATAAGTCCATGGGGCCTGATGGATGCACCCACAACTGCTGAGAAAGTTGGCTGATGCCACTCTGAGGCCACTCGATTATCTTTGAAAGGTCATGATGATTGGGAGAGGTTCCTGAAGACTGGAAGAAAGAAAATGTCACTCCTGTCACTCTTCAAGAAAGGCAAGAAGGAGGATCTACAGAAGTACGAGTCTGTCAGCCTAACTTTAATCCCTGGGAAGGTGATGGAGAAACTAATCCTGGAAATAATTTCCAAACCCATGAAGGACAAGAAGGTGACCAGGAATAGTCACAATGGATTTACAAAAGGGAAATCATGCTTAACCAACCTGATGGCCTTGGTGACTGTCTTGGTGGATGAGGAGAGGCCAGTGCCTGTTGTTCACTTTGACTTTAGTAAGGCTTTTGACACTGTCTCCCATTAGCTAGTTAGGGTTAGATAAGTGCGCAGTGAAGTGGATTGAAAACTGGCTGAACAGCTGGGGACAGAAGGTTGTGATTACTTGCACATAGTCCAGCTGGAGGCCAGTCACCAGTGGTGTACCTGAGGGCCTGATACTGAGTAAAATACTATTTAACATCTTGCTTAATGATCTAGATGATGGAACCAAGTGCACCTTCAGCAGGTTTGCAGACCATACAAAATTGGGAAGTATGATTGATATTCCAGATAGATCTGCTGCCTGGAAAGGCTGGGAATTGGGCCGACAGTAATCTCACAAAATTCAGCAAAGGAAAATGCAAAGTTCTGCTCCTGCAGAGGAATAACCCCAGGCACTAGTACAGACTAGAGGCCAACTGGTTGGAAAAGAGCTCTGCAGAAAAGGACTTGGTGATCCTGGTAAACAATAAGCTGACCGAGAGCCAGAAATGTGCCCTCATGGCAGAGAAGGTCAATAGCATCTCGGCTGCCTAAGGATGAGCATTGCCTGCAGATCGAGTGATGTGATCCTGCACCTCTGCTCAGCACTGCTGAGACACTTTTGGAGGTCTTGGTGCAGGTCTGGACTCCCCAGTACAAGACAGACATGGATGGGCTGGAATGAGTCCAGCAAAGGGCCACTACGGACTGAAGCATCTTCAATTTGAGGAAAGGCTGAGAGAGCTGGTACTGCTCAGCCTGGAGAAGGCTTGGGGGGGATCTCATCAATGGGCACAAATTCAAACACGTGAAATTCAGTCTGAACACAATGAAACACTTTTTTACTGTAGGAGTGGTCAAACTCTGGGACAAACCACCCAGAGAGGTTGTGGAGTCTTCACACTTAAGAGATATTAAAAACCTGACTGGACACAGCCCTGGGTAACCTGTTGTAGCTGACTGCTTGAGCAGGGATGGTTAGACTAAAGAATCTCCAGGGGTTCCTTGCAATCTCAGAGATTCTATAATCCTGTGATTCTGTGAAATAAATTTTCTGCAATAGTATTTTTTGATGTAATAAAGTTATATCAAAACTGCAATCTAAGCAGCAGCAGGCAACAACAAATATAAATATATAAATTAAAATACTAGTTATTTGGAAAAATAGCAGGAAAATTATACTTTTGTTTTTTACTGTTTTAATTATTTCTTATTTCTATTCAGTTTTTTGAAGTTGGGAAATATTGAACAGCAAAAAGAATATTCAGTTTTGAAAATATCAAAGTAGTGTACCTCTTTTTGAAACTTCTTATTGAGGAGCTGGAGATGAGAACTGTGTGAAAACAGATCCTTCTTCATGTATTGTTTCAGTTGAAATAAACTACAATCAACTCAAGGAATCCTTGTGACATATAATTTTTCATAGAACAACCCCTCTGGATAATTCCTGAGATCTGGATGATCCATGTTTAGATACCACCTCTTATGACATTCTGAAACCATACAATAGGTTTATATAGTGTGGTGGCCCACCTAGGTCCCAGTGTTTTCAACACAACACAACAGAGCGGAGAAGATACACCTTGAAGCATCAGTGGCCGTGCATGAGGTCATGCTGGAACACCTCCAAGCGTGTCGCCATGGATAAGCCCACGACAGAACAGGTACACCCCTGGAGGGACTGCAGCCACGGATGAGGCCACACTGGAGCAGGTATATCTCTGAAGGCATGCTTCTTCTTACAGATAAGCCCCTGTTGATACACATATTCATTGACATTAATTTTCAATAATATATCAGTTTTCCACATCGGGCCTCATTTCTTTGTTCTTTCAGGAAATTTGGTAGCTCTGATATAATTGTACTCATACAATCACTGAATTTGGATGCTACCTCTGGGGATCCTCTCATCCAACTCCCATGCTCAAGCAGGGTCAGCTATGGCAGGTTGCAAAGCATATTGTCCAGGGGGGTTTTGAACCTGTCTGAGCAACCCATTCCAGTGTTTGACCACCCTTACAGTAACAATGTTTTTTCCTAAGTTTAAGTAGAATTCCCTGTTTTTCAATTTGTGCTCATTGCCTCTTGTCCTATGACTGTGGACTACTGAGGAATGTCTGGCTCTGTCTCCTTTACTACTCACTCTTTTCCAGGCTAAACAGTCCCAGCTCAGTCAGTCCCTCTCATATGAAAGATGCTCCAGATCCTTAATCATCTTCATGGGCTTTGATGGACTTTGTCCTGTTATGTCCAGGATGTCCACGTCTCTCTTGTATGGCTCTCTTACTCTTTTTTTTCTGTTGTTCCCCTTTTTTTTTTTTTTGCATTATGCGGTTTTGGGCGGGGATAGATTTAATTTTCTTCATAGAACCTAGTATGGGGTTATGTTTTGGATTTGTGCTGAAAACAGTATTGATAATACAGGGGTGTTTTCTTTATTGCTGAGCAGATCTCACACAGAGTCAAGGCATTTTCTGCTTCTCACACTACCCCAGCAGCAAGCAGGCTGGCGGTACACAAGAAGTTGGGAGGGGACACAGCTGGGACAGCTGACCCCAACTGACCAAAGGGGTATTCCACACCATATGACGTCATGCTCCGCACATAAAGCTGGGGGAAGAAGGAAGGGAGGGATGTTTGGAGCTATGGAGTTTTCTCTTCCCAAGTAACTGTTATGTGTGATGGGCTCTGCTTTGCTGGAGATGGCTGAACAGCTGCCTGCTGATGGGAAGTAGTGAATGAATTCCTTGTTTTGCTTTGCTTGCATGTGCAGCTTTTGCTTTACCTATTAAACTGTCTTTATCTCAACCCATGAGTTTTCTCACTTTTACTCTTCTGATTCTCTCCCCCATCCCACCAGGGGAAGTGAGACAGTGGCTGTGTGGTGCTTAATTGCTGGCTGGGATTAAACCATGACAGTCCTTTTTGTTGCCCGACGTGGGGCTCGAAGGCTTCAAGCTAATGACAGATTTGATTGGAATGTGCTAGATCAAATTTATAGCTGTTATTGCTGTTTAGCTATTAATCAGCAGGCTTTTTGCTTTTGCTGCCTGCTGTACTGCTGTACTGCTTATCATCTTACTCTACTGTGCCTGGGAACATTTTGATAACAGCCATGGCCATGTGCCTGGGCTGGCAGATGGCCAGGGCATCGCTGCTGTTTCTGTGCTGCTGCACTGGACAGGCTGCATCTCCAGTGAGAACTCAGATCAAAGGGACTGTAACCTGTGGATGAGTCCGCATTGGAACGGGTACACCCCGAAGCATCTGTGTCTGTGGATAAGTCCATGCTGGAGAAGGTACACCTTGAAGCATCAGTGGCTGTGCATGAGGTCATGCTGGAACACCTCCAAGCGTGTCGCCATGGATAAGCCCACGACAGAACAGGTACACCCCTGGAGGGACTGCAGCCATGGATGAGGCCACACTGGAGCAGGTATATCTCTGAAGGCATTGTGGCCCATGGAGAAGGCCATGCTGGAACAGGTGCACCTCAAAGCGACTGTGGCTGTGGATAAGTCTATGCCGCAGCAAGTATAGCCCCGGAGAGACTGTGGCTCACAGATAGGGCTGCACTTGGAGCAGGTACACCTCTGAGGGACTGCAGTCTGTGGATTAGTCCAAGCTGGAGCAGGGGCAAGGGGAGGAGTTCATTGCAATGTTAAACCCGATGGTCTGGTCCAAAGGGACCAGGGGTGGAGATTGTAATGGAAATACCTTTAAATTGTTGTAACCCGTGATTTGAGTTGCATGTCATAGAAATTACTATAGCAGGAACCAGCTGAACCAATGGAGGAGAAGCCTTACAAGAAGCAGTGCAAGTGCAGCAGTGACCCAACCTGAGCTGTTACTACAGGTGCCCAGTAACTCCACGCAACACACCACCTCTCCTGTCCCGAGTGACTACTATAAGAGATGGAGCCCAAAGTCATGGACTAAATGAACTCAGTGGACATTTTGTGGACTTTTGTGAACATTTGTGGACATTTTACAGACATTTTACATGGGCAGTCCATCGACTAAGGGAATGATATCTGTGTATGATATCAAAGGATGGGAAGGGAGGTGGTGGTTAATGAGGTTGTATTGGATAGTGTGGGACCTGAGCATGATGTAAATGGTATGGAATAAGGGGTGGAGAATGTGTTGGTTTTGTCTGGATAGAGTTAATTTTCTTCATAGTAGCTAGCAGGGGGCTATGTTTTGCATTTGTGCTGGAAAGTGTTGATAATTCAGGGATGTTTTCACTATTGCTGAGCAGTGCTTACACAGAGTCGACGCCTTTTCTGCTTCTCACACCACTCCACCTACCAGTAGGCTGGAGGTACACAAGAAGTTGGGAAGGGACACAGCTGGGACAGCTGACCCCAACTGACCAAAGGGATATTCCATACCGTATGATGTCATGCTCAGCATAGAAAGCTGGGGGAAGAAGAAGGAATGGGGGGACATTTGGAGTTATGGCGTTTTGACTTCCCAAGTAACCGTTACACATGATGGACCCCTGCTTTGCTGGAGATGGCTGAACACCTGCAGGCCGACAGGAAGTAGTGAATGAATTCCTTGTTTTGCTTTGCTTGCATGTGCAGCTTTTGCTTTACCTATTAAACTGTCTTTATCTCAACCCATGAGTTTTCTCACTTTTACTCTTCTGATTCTCTCCCCCATCCCACCGGGGGGAGTGAGAGAGTGGCTGTGTGGTGCTTATTTGCCAGCTGGGTTTAAACCAGGACACTGTGATCATGCATGATCTCCCTTTCCTTATCTTAGCCTATGAGCTTTTCCATCATATTTTCTCCCCATGTTGTGTTGAGGGGGGCTGGAGTGAGAAAGCAGCTTGATGGGAACCTGGTGGCCAGCCAAGGTCAATCCACCACACCCACACTGAGAATCTATCTAGCTCTTATTTTTGATGAACAATGTAGAAATTTCCCAATTACAGATATAGAGAAAAAAACACAACAATGCTGTTAATCTGTGCTAAAGAAAAGGCCTCTACAAGTACAGCTAGCAGGATGAGCTGCAAAGGTGCCTGTAGACCAGTCTGTCATAAGTCATTTCATTTATACAGCTTTTCTGACTTTGAATAGCTGGTTGTGAGTGCATAATCACCCCCAAATAGCCAGATTTCAGACTGTTCTTGACTTGATATTTTCTTTTGCCCACATATTTCTTCGTCTCCCCTAAAAATCTCTTTCTTTTGTCAGTAGTCTCATATTTGCAGAGCTGGATATTAGATGGCTTCAGTTCATCCACCAAATTTTATGCAACTCTACCAGGAACTTCTGCTGAGGGCATCACAAGCTGTCTTTGCATTCCCATCTGGTGATAAATAGGAATCTTGCCAACAACAGGGATCCCAATTAGAGTCATATAGGTGTTGCTGAAGTTTCTGAACTACGAAGGAAGACTATCAACAAAATATGAATATAATACAACACTCATTAAGCAATATTAAAGGTTTTCTTAAATATCACATACAGAAACTGACACATCTCAGTAAGATGGAGTTTTTTTCCATGACTGTATTTGCTGCCTTCCAAATATGTATGTAGCAGTGTTAAAATATACTGTTTTCTGTTAAAACAGATGCTGTCTCTACTAATGATAAACACTATACTGTATTTATGTCAGACACCCTATTAAATCTAATTTAGCTTAATTCAGTACTGTCTTCTGACTGCTCACTCTGAACATATGAGGTGGTTTTCTTTCATTTATTTTTCTTCCAAAATTTATCTCATGTTTTCTTCAAGATCTACTGGGAGGAATACTTCATGAATGAACTTCAGAGAAATTGCTTGAAGAATTTGATTCTTGTACTTAAACAAGTAGGTCCTTCCTTTTTGCTACCTTTGATTGTGATCAGATGTCTATAAAGATTGTCTCCTCAGGTATGCATAACTGTTTTGTTCATTCTTCAAGAATTATGCAAAGCACATTTTATAATTGGATAAAAGTGATATTTTTAATGTTGTACTTAAGCAGAAAATACTGAATCAAGCCAATTTTACCTCCTGGGTCTCAGGAATCTCAGTAATGTCTTAAGTCATCAGGAAAAGTAAGCAAAAAAAAAAGCAAAAAAAATTTGCTTTTAATGTGCATTATCAACCACACCAACAACTTAAACAACTTAAAAAGAGATAATGCAAGAAAAAAAAAACATGAACAACAAAACTTGGAATAAGTCAGAAAGTGAAGGCAAAAAGCTTTTACATTCATGTAACAGTAGGCATAACACAAAAAAATCAAGACAGAAAAGATCTACTGCATTTACCTTAGATATCAATTGCACAGGGAAGAACAAGCATTTTCTCATAGGAGTTAAGTCACATAGTGATTTTTTCTAGATTTTTCTTCTAAGTATATATTATTCTTTTTAATGGGAAAGACAACCAAAGCCTAGTTTTGTCTTTGAAGAGAGGTCTCCTGTCTTCATCTTCTCCGATCCTTTACTGTCCACCTTTAGATATGGATGTAGCATTCTGAAAAATGTGATTAATGGTAGGAATGTAATTTCTTTTTATTTTGGCTCATTTGGAAACTAAATCAGCCCAAAGAGCACCACAACTGAGAAAAAGTAGAGACATATGAGAAGTCAGCTGATGAATCTGAGTAGTAAAACTAGTAATAAAACAAAAGCAAAATGCATACTGGCTGCAGGGCTCAACAAATGGTCAACCTTTGCTGAATTTTTATTTTCACTTGAGGAAACAGGACATATTGGACAAATGCCTGCCATTATTGTTTTTTTAGCATCTCATCTGGTACCTCATTCTGTTGTCAAAGCTCTGTTCTTGTCTCTGCTCCACTGAGTATCCAGTATAGCACACTGGAGTCACTTTCTACAGCTAGCAGACAGGCAGGTAGCCATCAGATGCTCTCTGCTCAAATGGCCATCTGGCTTCTCTGTTTCCGGACTTTGGAAAACATTTAACCTTATATTTTCAGCACGAAACAGAAAGAGTGGAATTGGAATTAGGAAGCCATGGGAGCTATATTTCTCAAGAAGAAGATGGCATGGAGAAAACATAAGGACAGAAAGAGATATATGAGACAAGAGGGGGAAAAATATGAAAGGCAAAATGACTATCCAAATAGGAATGGGGCCCAAGATCTCATGGGAACAGCAACATAATATTTCTTTACATATTGATTTCTTCTCTGTTACAGAACAATTATAACACAGATATCAGTCAAGATTTCAGATATAAAAGTCCTTAAAGTTTTTTACATAATACATGTAAAACATTTGAAAGACAACAATATCCACAGGCAGAGCAGACAAGAGAAAGGATGAAGATTAAAAAAAAAAAAAAAACCCACAAACATTTTTGCTGTCCAGTACTGGGCTCTTTGTTTCTGTATGAGCTACATTGATTTACTGCTATCTCTGCCCAATTTCATGGTTCATTGCCCTTGCTAAAAGAAGACTGGTTCCAACTTCATTGTCCTATACAAAAGATCAGTCCATCTTTCCAAAGATAACAAATGGCCATTAGCCCTTACTGTGAGTATAAACACTAAAGATACTGGCAGGTGCACTGTTGTGGAGCAATTAAAATCTGTTACAGTCATCCTCTAACAGGGTGGTCAGTAGTCACTAAATGTATATTTACTATCACTGTCAGTCCTAGCTCTCTTAAGCAGATGATTGGCAGACTTAGCCTAAAAGGAAGCCAACATTCTTTTATAGTTTCTCCTCTGTCTGTTTCTATTCTACTATTACATCTTCTGCTACACAGTACATATTTTGGGATAGAGATAATAGTTGGTCTAGCGATAGTGCAACATTTGGTTGTCTGAGACTGGGTCACCAAGGTGTAGCCATTATTATCCTCGTAGAACAGAACAGTGTCAGGGACAGTGTGTCTGAAAGAGGTTCAGATATACCAGGAAGAATCAAGGATCTTGGACTATTTTAAGAAATGCAAGAAAATTGAGAGACTACTGTTGCCTGGAAAATCCTTTTTCCTTTCCCATTCTTAAAAGAAACAGACAGACTGCATTGCAGAATTGAAGCAAGGTTGAAAAGAAGAAATGAAAGTAGTACCACCACAGTGTGGACACGAGAGGTACAGGAACCTGTCTCCATAGACGTGTTCTTTTAGTTAATAATCTGTTCCTTTCTGTGCAATTTGCATAGGACTTTCCAACATGACCTATCCCCTTTTTGGAAGATATTCTGGAAGCTTCCTGTATCCTCAGGAATTCTCAGGCAATAGAGGATAGTATCATGTCTCTCACCCTCTCATCTGTCATCTAATTTAATTAAATAACTTTGTGTGTGAGGGACAAAATAAGTAACATATTACTGCAAAGAAGAAAGCAGAAGAGTAATGTCAGAGTTGTTTTTCTGTGGAGAGAGCAAAAAAATTCTTATTGGTAAAAATGGTAGAGTGTTTCAATAATATCATTCTTACACTGAGGTATCATTTTTTGTCATTGTACTCTATATATTGCCTTTAAATCTTTGGTGTGCTAAGAGTCCACAAAGTTACTCCAACCAAAAAAATATGTAGAAAATACGGAATAATGAGACTGCTTCTTCTTGGCTTCTAAAGAAAACAAAACCCCAATGTTTTTAAACTCAGTGATGCTAGACATTGTCACTTGGCACCAATCTCTACACATAAAATGGATTTGGTTTAGTAGAATCTTAATAAAAAAAAGGCTCCTGATCCTTGGGTCTGGATAGGGTTTTTTTCTGAAAAAGAAAGAGGATCCAGTCTGTGGTATACAAAAACTGAATCTTTGGTTTCAAGAAAAACTAATTGAATTATATGTTGGGTAAACAAGGAGAAGAAAGGGAATTATTCTACAGAACATTTAAAAATTATCAGTCTTGAGGGAGATATTCTGCATTTCAGTACTTGCTCCACTGAATATTTGGTAATACTGGTAAAACCAGAAGACATTCATTCTTCTTCTGGGGAGAGCTAACCACCAACTAGTGGGAATTGAGGTGGAACTCCTTGGACATATGAATTTGTCTGCTTAGGAAATGGAATGATTTTATATACGAGTTGCACACCTCAGGCAAATGTTCTTATGATAGTTAAGTTAGTGAAAGGACTTAACCTGGGACAGAGAAAGAATCACATTCATGTACCACTATATTATGTGTAATTAAGTAGGTTGTTATGAGGCTTCAGAGGTAAAATAGGAGAAGGAACTGTACATACCTTTGAGAGGAAGTTAGTTGTCCCTGGAACAATAGAGGCAGCTCTTTTAGGAAGCAATTTTGAGATGTATGCTATAGTTTGAGTGTGTGGAGGGAAATACATTACACTCATAAACAGTGCCAGGGCTATATTCTGACCCACAAGCCTAGAAACAACATGCAGACATACTGTTAAACTTCTTTACCCTCCAGATCAGGGTGGCCATATGCAAACTACCTTTGGGAATGATCCGTGGACCCAGCTAAATCCCAAATCATGCTCAGATTTCTTTGGAGTAGTGCAAGTCAACCTAGGCTGAAACTGCATAATGAACCAGCCTAAAAACGGATCGATTAGATGATTAAGATGCAGCCCTGTCCCAAATCCTCACACTGCTTAACTAACTAATGAAAATGAAGACTAAGTGCCTACTTTTCCTTCATCAATATAACAGTGCCTTTTCTAAATGTGTGCATGTAACACCAGCGGCAGATGAGTTGAAGCAGAAATAACAATGCAACATTGAGATTGCTTTTTAAAATTTTATTTTAAGCAAGGGAAAGAGTGTAAACAGGAAGATATGAATAAGAAAGAAGATGAAGAGAAAAGATGGATGAACCACAGCACAGATAAAAAGTTTCAGACTTAGTGTTTCCATCAACCTCAAAAAACCCCAGCACAGTAGTTCAGAAAATAAAATATGTTTTTTCTCATCTGTAAGGATATATCACAGAAATTATTCTGAACAGTGAAGTGTAGAATGTGTGGGCTCTCTGCTGCATAGTACTGCAACCTAATATATTCCCTCTAAAAGCAAGATCTGTGCCTAAACCAATGAAAAAGAGTAAAAAATAATCGAGCCCACATGAGTGAGGTAGTTTCAGGTCCCCAAACAGACTCAGGTCTTATCTAACAAAAGAAAGGAAGACTGCATAAGGATTTCTGAAAAGACAATCTGATTCTGTAAGGAGTAAATAGTATGAGGAAAAGGAGCAGGTGACACAGCAGTTGGCACAGTACTGAAAAAATCTGGGAAAATGCTGCAATATGATAATTACTTTTAATTTGTAATTGAACTACTTATTCTGACTTTGTCCTTTTTCATCTTAATTCTTTTGCAAATCCTTAAAGAAAACATGACTTTCTCTGTGTGCTTAGATAAACAGTCCTCTAATATTAAATTTACACTACTATTTACTAGAGTGGACCAATTGCTTGACTTAGAATCATAAATATATCATTATACTATCAATAAAATAACATTTAAAATTTCAACTATTTTCAGCTTTGATTTCCATTTTGTGGTCTTAAAAAGCAAAGAAGCATTCTAAGCCATAAGCTGGAGTGGCCAAACATGAAAGTATAAGAACAAAGTTTTCCTGTTGCTGTATTTTTCATAGTGTAATGCACACATCCCTACTGAAATAATTACATCATTAAAAGAGGTGAGCTGCAAGTATTTCTTCAATCTATTACCATTTTGGCTTGATATTTCAAGTAGAGGAACCATTGTTCAAAGGTAGGATCGATTAATAAAGAAATAAAAATTTCTCTGGGTTTAAATTTTCTATATTGGTTAGTAATGCATGTTAACTGCTGTACTGCCTAGGTAGTGACAAAAGCTTGCAGGCAGGTATAAATCATGCTGACCTGGACAAGGGGAAGAAATGGTTCACTATGTCCCCTGTGGGTAAGGTAAAGGATAATTTAATTTGCCTTATAGAGGTTTTTAGTTAAAACTTCCAGTCACTGGCTGGAAGGTCTGGGAACCTGGGGTAAGGAATCCCTAGAACTTTAAAAAGATTAAAAATCTTTTTAAGAACAGATTAGACAAATATCAAGCAGGAATTTATAGCCAATGCTTTTGAATAAAGACAAAGAATTATTAAATTATTAAAAAACCTCTAAGATCAAATGATCAATCAGCCGTCGCATGAAATATTTTGCACAAGTTTGATAATCTAGCTTCATGGAACATGCGTGAAGATCTACTGGGAAGATATAATGACTAGATTACTTCTTTTAAGAGAGATTGAAACAGCTTTGCTTGTTTAGCGCAACAAACAAATGCTGAGATAGGACAAATCATGTCTACAAAGACAGGCCAGGTATATGTCTTTCTCACTAGAGAAGTGAAGGCTCAGGGGGAATCTTATCAATGTGTATAAATACCTAAAGGAAGGGAGTAAAAAGATGGAGCCAGGCTCTTTTCAGTGGTGTCCAGTGACAGGATGTACTGGGTCTGGCTGAGGGCAGCTGGTTTTCCCCATGGCAGCCTGCTGTGCTCTG
>WAAD01021038.1:2627-13480 GCA_013389945.1 Fregata magnificens | reverse complement strand
CGCAAAACATCCTGCTGTTTCGTGAAGGCTCACAATGAGTTTCACACTTAGGCTCTCGAGCTTATGATCCAAGACAAGCATACCTAGTTCAGAGAAAGCAAGGGCATGATCCACCAAAACCATGACACAGTCCAACTGCTATAGCATTGTCTTCCCGGAGTAGTCCAAGAGTTGTCATTAAAGTTGGACACTTTAAAGGCAGCAAAATCTATCAAACTGTACACCAATCAACTAAGCCAGAAGAAAAGGGCCAAGGCACTTCGTATACAGAGGACTAGTTCCGCTCTTGCAGTCCAGAGTGCCAGCTGTACTGGTGGCACCATATCACTTACCACCCCTAAACTGTTATCATCACTGTCAGGCAGGCTCTCAAATCATGACAGTGATACTTAGCCAGCCACAGCCTACCTTCTAACAGGTAAGCAACTAAGCACAATTTTTCTGCCTCATCCCTCTCCTGTGCAGGGACAGGTAATCATCCAGCATTTCCCCAAAGTCTCTGGGAAGGCAGGGGGAAGTGCCACCTCTGCACTTACTCCCCCACAGGTTTCCTGGTGCTGTCATTTCTGCTTGCACTCCTTACAAGATAACCTTGCAGGCAAGTTTTTAATACTGAGCCCCTTGTAACAGTGTTATATTCCAATACTGAAACAAAAATACACACATACAATAGCTGCCATTATGAAAGTACTGCATTAAAACCAGAACTAAGACAGCAGTTAAAGCTTTTCTGTTTTTTAACATGGTTTTGAATAGCATTAACACAACAGACAGCACAAATAATCTAATTGCATAGAAGGCTTTGTAGTCTGTACAAATACTAAGAACGCTGACTTGACTTGTACCTTATGTGATGTCCTGTATGTCCTTGGACAGGAGGAATAGACAAGTTTCAAAGAGAAAAACTTAAAACTCAGAAGTCAGGACAGAGTTTAGTTACATGAATGGCATAAACATAAATCTAATTAGTCTGCTGCTGAAATTTATGATGGAAACGTCACAGAGTAATAAGTTTAGATAACAGTACGAAAGTCAGTGATTAGATGGAAGAATGTCTCTGAAAACTACAGGAAAGACCAATCAGTAGAAAAAGCAAAAGGTCAAGGGGCATAACCTAAGTTAAGGGGGGCAACTTGCAAGAGTTCTAAAAGAAATTACCCAGAAGGAGCTTTGATACAGGAGGAATTGGAAAAAGCACAAATTGCATCTGGCATGAGATAAAGATTATAACAATTATATTGTTAAATAATATTATGTAACAAAGATTATAACAAATTATAACAATTTTCTGGGATAATCACACATCACAATACTTAATCTGCAGTTTCATAAGTTACACAAGTTGTTTTAAAAGTTAAGACTTTACAGGGATGAGAAGCTGCTGATGTTGCTCACAGGAGAAAAACAGCAGTGGGAAAAAAGGTCACGCAACTGCCTTAACACTGAGGAGCTGAACTGCATTCATAAAACAGTCTTTTCTTACCCAAAACCGAGAAACAAAACCTATCCTACGTTTGCATGGCTATAGCACAAGCTAAATCACAGCAAAGAAGTTTCTTGAACATTCTTGGAAGCTCACCCTTTAAGCATGCAGTGGATCAGTACCACACATATTGCTTTAACTGTTCAATTTTCTTTCTCTCTTAACCCCAAATGTGCCAGAATTCTTTGCTGCTATGACTAGATCTGCTATCCCATCCAACACAAGTAGCAAAATGTCCATTTCTCTCACCGCAGTGCCTTTTTCTTTTTTTTTAATTTATTTCACTCATCTTCCTTTTGGCCTGGGTATTACTGACTACCTGAGGCACATTGCCAAATAATACAAGATTGATAACATGAAGTTAAATATCCAGCCAGCAACCTAGGCCAACAAGCATGCTAATGATAATCTCACTGAGGACTTCTTTTTAATAGAAAGTATTAATGCTACCCAGATGGGTCACTTCAGCTTCCCCATCTATGAGAAGACTCAAATATCCACTCATTTCTTAAGCTGGACAGCAAGCAGGTGTCACATATCAGAAAGCTCAGAACACCAGTGAAAGCTTATTTGGGAAACATGGAGGACGTGGTCGTGACATTGATGAAGTACAGCAACTCACCAAGGTGAATCCTTTTGCCTTTTCTCTTCCCACCAGCTCAACTGCAGATGCAAGATATGAATTCTGCCTCCAGCATTTCCACTGCTGCAAAAGCCCACAAGGGCTCAGCCCATCCTTCTTTTGTGACACTGCCTCAATGAGAAGTCCATATATTCACAAGAACATTGTCAGAACATAGTTTACTTTGCCTCTGAAAAACAAAGTTCTTAGAGCAGGGAGACTGCCCACAGTGTGCCACTACCACATTCAGTTACATGCAGGAGACTCTTCCTCAACAGCATTGTTTAAACCTAATTCAAGAAATTTACACAGCTCTCAGGATAATTACTGCATGGAAAGGATTCTTTTGTTCTCTGTTTAAAAGACATGCAAAGCAGACTTGAGACATACTTTTTGTATTGCTAATTTCAAGGAAGCAGCAAGTTCCTTTAGCTAGGGGACAGAACCCAAACTTCCCCGGCAGGTGCAATAACACAAGCTAAAATTGGAATACAGCAAACAGCTGGAAGCGCTCCTCACACCAAACCACTAGGTTTGTTCAGGCATTTTAAGATCTTCCAATCTCCATCCAACTCTAGTGAAGTTACAACTTTGTACACTCTGGCTTGACAGCAAGATTATCTACTAGGGTCTCTCTAAGAATGATACGGAGAAGAGGCAATCCCAGCAGTGGAATGTGGAGTGGACACATTCCCAGAAAGCAGGGGAAGGAGGGATCAGTGGATTCATAAGTCATCTTGGAGAAGACATCGTGGAGAGCTTCCTAATTATTCACAGCAATTAAAATCAAGACTGTTAACCAGAAATCCAGTTACTTACCATTTTAAAGAGGAAAAATGGTTTAAGTAATTTCAGAAGTAAAAGCAGGGAGAGGGCCAAAAAATACCTTCAAGGAGATAAAAAGGGGAGCAAGAAGATGGAATCATGAGTGAAGTCAGAGGGAGCTACCTCTGCTGCAGACCTCCACCTCTGTCCCCCTTGCCGGGCACTGCCTCCACATTTCCAGAACACCCTCAGGACAGGCTCTGCTCAGGAGCAGGCAGAGTAGCACACTGCCAGTAAACAAACGTTGGGAGACATGACCCAGCCAGTTCCACACAGACATGCACGTGTGCTGGATGAAGTGTGGGCAGAACTGTTCAACTAAGGAGTGCTTATCCTCATCTGTCTAGCACCGGTCTGCAATACTAGACAAGGCCATAAAAGTTTCAAAGCAATCCTCATTTTCTAGTCTATTAAGACCAGTAACAGACATGACCCGGGGTCAAATGGAAGCTACATAAAATAGAATTATGACAGGATTTAACAATAGTAAACGAGGGGCAAATAAAGTGACAGATGAAATTCAGTGCCAGTAACTACAAAAGAATGCACACAAGGAGAAAAATAATCCCAGATACACTTGTGGACCAAAAGCTTCCTTTTGCTTCCTCCCCTCAAATGCAAATAGTCTCTTTGCAAAGCTTCTGATAGAATTAACAGATGAACATTCAGAATTCACAGAAAAGGACTACAGAACAAGACTGAAAATGCCGTATACTCAGGGTTTGCTAGTACCTTGAAAACGGCATTGTTAAGAGCCTGTAATTAGAGTCACAGAGCAGTGATGGGGGAGGGGGGGGGGAAGACAACATATAGACCTGGACTCTTCAGCTTAGAAATTAGATGACTGAGTGAATATCATGAGTGCCACAGAGAAGGTGGACAAAGAAAAGTTACTCACTATGCCTCAAAAGAAGTCCAGTCTACTAAACACAATGTGCCTGATACAACCTCCATCTCACAAAGTCCCTGACCAGGGCTTCCTGAAGCTTGGGTTGTTGTAAATAACCAAAGGGTTAAAACTCGCAGCTTGTGCCCATACCCACGTTCTTGGGAAGAGCAAGCTGCCTAGGCCCCAATTAAGGCTGCTGATACCTTGAACAAAAGCTAGAAGATAAGAAAGTCTTAGCGATGAATGCCTCATTAACAAGAACCTCCTAAAAGAACACAATTCAGTAGAACTTCAAGGACTAACAGTAGAAACATCCTGCTACAGAGAAGGCTGTGAAGATAAGGGAAGGCCACAAATCAGTCAGCAGTGATAAAAGGGAATTTCTTGGCCCAGAAGGCGCTGAAGCACAGAAACTATGGGAAAGGTAATTCTGGCAGGGGGAGATCGCGACCACCGACTCAATTGAGGGACGAAAAGAACTACCCCCCCACTCTTCGTAAGCATGCGCAGTTAATTAAAATCACACTGTAACTTTAAAACCGAAGCGAGAGAAATACAGGCCAGTGGAAGAAGAGGATGCTTAGTCAGACTAATTATTATGTATTAGATAGGCGTGGTGTGTTAACTTTCATGTATAAATGTCAAAAATGAACTCCAGTGGGTATGCACGTTAGGTGGAATGATCCCCCGTGCATCCAGCGCCGTAATAAACATCCCTGCTTTATAACTCTTTTGAGTTGTGAAGTTTTGTTTCCGCATGTCAGGGTAATATGATGGGAAGAATTACTACTTTGAGTGTGCCTTACTCAAACAACCCTCCAGACTTTTAAGTTCAGTTGTAGATAGGTTCCAGGTTTTGGAAAGCACTTCAGTACTTTTTTGTGGCCTCAGTAAAGCTGCAAGACCGAACAGGACATCACCAGTGTGATCAACAGCAGTCCCTCTTAGTGTAGGAAACCCATTAACAGACATTGTGTGGCTTACTGGGCACGAGCAGTTTTCCACAGTGCTATCACAGACTGGTAAGTGCCTGAACAAGGCAAAAGAAACCTCCTGGCACCAGACCAGGTAAAATCGACATAACACTTTCTTCCCACTCTGAAAGTAGTCTGCTTGATTACCAGTTTTTCTTTCTACACTATCCATTTGCAGCACTTTGCAAAATACAGCCTCTCCAAGCACAACTTACAACAATATAAGTAAAAAGATTCTGCCCCATGAAGCAATAAAGCGTGGCACGTTATTTCTTGGTTCAGAAGCCAGTTACAAAGCCTATGATTTTCCTGGAACATGACCAAGGGTCAGATGTTGACTTCTAGCAGGATACAAGGACTGAGGAAAGTCTGAAGTTTCTTTAGATTGCCTAACACCTAGCACGTGACGGACCCTTCTGTGCTCAGGTACCTGGAAACTGAAACTAGAGGAAAGAACAGCAGATAAGGTTAGGGCTGGAGAAGTTAAGAGAGAAGAAAGCAGTAAACAAAATATTACATACATCCTCTGGAAACGATGTCTTTGTTTCTCTTCCTCCTCAAGACACCCAGAGGTGACAGATGGTAAGATGAGTTGGAATGTAGGGGAACATTATTAGGAGTTAGGATCGGAGTACCAAGGAAATAAACAAGGGTATGTGCGGCCAAGACTAAACATCAGGAAAAAAGGAACTGGAGAGAACACCTCCCAGACACAAGCTCAACCCGGGGACTGCCTAATATTAAAAGATTCCCACTTCTGCCAATAGTGGGATGTGACGAGTTCAAAGTATCCTTTAACTAAAGAACCCAACACAGAGCAGCAACTAAAGTAAGTGCTCTCCATACAGGCAGTCTCTCAGAAGCCATCAGAAAGACTGGAAGGCCCTGCTTAATGCTCCTAATAGCAGTATGTCTAGATCTCCTTTCAAGAGCTACTTTGAGAGAGAAAAGCACAATCCAGATTTTATAACTCAAGTACTATCAGCAGCCTGCTTCAATAAGCCATTTAGTGTTAGTTCTCCTAGAGTCAAATGAGTTCTCCTAGAGTCAAATGACTAAGCTATGCTCTGGATTTCTAGACACAGATCCTCACTTGTCTAACTGCCAATGTTTTCTACATTATTTTCATAACAGAAGCAGCATCTTACAATGGGAAACCCTCCCAGTTTTTAGAGGAAATTGTTTCTGTCCAATACTGGCAACCATACTACAAAGTTTATGAGAATGAACTCTTAAGTTGAAAATAACAGCGATGCTATAATATTTTTAATGAACACTTCAGCTGGGGAAAAAAAAGTGTAGCCAGATCTTTAGTTCTATAGGACAGGGTTAATACACTTCCATGAAATGGATAACATGGTTTTGGGTGATAATGGCAATTCAGGTTTTCTGCTTATTGCTTGATAAGAAACACAGTTAGTTTTTAGGACATTCCTTATGCTGTTTATAGACAGCTAATAAAGGGGTGGATGCCTGATTCAGAGCTTCATGACAAGAACTAGAGAAAACACACACACACACAAAGCAAATGCTTTATGAACTCTGAAAAGACCAAAGCTGTCCTTATCTGCCTTTATGGAACCAATGCCAGTCAAACACTCAAAAAAATCCAAACCCAAACCAGCTCTTGCAGCATGTCCTGATTTCACCTTCCTCCCCTGTTTTGCCACAAAGGTCCCACAGCCTCACGATCAATACAAAGAAAGAGACTGCCCAATATTGAAACATTGCTAGCAATGGATGCAGATGGTGTTCTTTACTCTGAAGAGACCGTGCATTATCACAGTAAAAGCATCCTAGAGGGACCACCTACCTAAGAGTTCATGAAACGGTCCCACACCCACTCATGCCAGTGAAAAACTGATCCCTTCAAACATATTTCATAAAATGTTCTTCAAACAATACTGCTGTCTTGCATAAGCCACAGCATCTGCATGACTTTGGAAAGAATTGGTTCAAAATGGGCCAATTTTCACCATAGTACAAAATACAAGATGGGTCACCTAGAGCAACACCAACTGATCCTCACAGATACAAGAGTTCTTAATCATTTCTTCTTGGTGTGTGAACCAAATGCTATCTGGAAAGGTGCACTTCCTTATAAGCACAAGGACAGAAGCTACTTCCCTTTCCTCCTTACTCATAAACGCCATGCACTCTTCCAGAGACATGGTTTCACAGATGAGCAACATTTATTACTCTCTATTCCTGCCAACAACCTTGCTGGCCTCTGTCCTTACATGAAAAGACATAAGAAAGCTCCCTCTGTCCTTGTGATGGATGCGACTCCTTTCTGAAGTTTACTCTGAACATCACAGCTGTTGAAGTTTGACCACAAGATAGGTGTTAGACAGATGTAGTCCACTTAGAAGATACTTGCAAAAGTACACACAAAAATCTGGGTACTGCATTTACAAAAAAATAGACAAAGTGCAGCAATTTTATCAAATGACAGAGCAGCAGGTCACTCAAAAATAGGTTTTACTGCAAATCACAGATCAGTCTGAACACTACTGTTTACATTCCATTTATCCAGCTGGATTACTTCTGCATCTTTGTTAGTCCTGCAGTAGCTTTCTCTCTGCTGTGTGAAAACCCCACCACCACCACCACAAAAACCCCACAACTTTCTGGAAGCCTTCTGGGTAAAGTTAAAAATCTGAAATCCCCCAAAAACTAAGCAAAAGATGCAATGTATCAATCTCTCTCTGCATCAAAAGGTTTTGGTTTTGAATTTCATTTTGAATTTGATAATTTTATTTTCTTTACAATTCCAGACATTTGCCCCATGGCAAACTTACAAGTATATACAGTATCCTAAGATTTCTGACTAGTGAGTGATCTAGAGAACATCAGTAGATTCATAGCCTTTATCTAGATCCTTCTGTATATACACATTTCTTTATGCAAAATAATGGCTGCTGTGCAGCTGGTTTTCGATTTTAGATGCAGGCTATAGGATGAGGAACCCTGAAAAACCTGCCTTTAGGATCAACTACATTACCCTTTTCAGCTGTAGAACTTTTCTAGGCAGCAAACTGCCTAAGTCAGAAGGAATCACACACAAAACAATACAAGGTGCTGAGTTCACTCTGCTCCCCTACATTAGATTTTTCACCCAGCTCTTCATACACCTCATCATGCCCCAAGACACCCTATGCAAAGTAGTTGTGTTTCCTTCCTCAAGCACCTGTCTTGGCATTGTGACAAAATTATGAGCTCAAATTCCTTGTGTAGTCAAAGAAGAGATAAGCACGTACAGATAGGCAATGTTTGCCTGCATTGGTTGTCTATGTGAGTAATTCCAGACCTCTTTATTCCAGGCCATCTTGTATTGGGTTTATGTGGCAAGGTTTTGGTAGCTGGGGGCTACAGGGGTGGCTTCTGTGAGAAGATGCCAGTAGCTTCCCCTATGTTCGACACAGCCAATGCCAGCCAGCTCCAAAACGGACCTGCCACTGACCAAAGCTGAGCCTATCAGCAATGGTGGTAGTGCCTCTGTGGTAACATATCTAAGAAGCAGTAAAAACTGCTGTGCAACAGCAGCCAAGAGAGACCAGCAAGAATATGTGAGAGGAACAACTCTGCAGACACCGAGGTCAGTGAAGAAGGAGGGGGAGGAAGTGCTCCAGGCACCGGAGCAGAGATTCCCCTGCAGTCCGTGGTGAAGACCATAGTGAGGCAGGCTGTCCCCCTGCAGCCCATGGGGGTCCATGGTGGAGCAGATATCCACCTGAAGCCCATGGAGGACCCCATGCCGGAGCAAGTGGTTGCCCAAGGAGGCTGTGACCCCATGGGAAGCCCGTGCTGGAGCAAGTTTCTGGCAGCAGCTGTGGCCCTGTGGAGAGGGTCCCACACTGGCGCAGGTCTTCTGGCAGGACCTGTGGCCCCACAGGGGACCCACGCTGGAGCAGTCTGTTCCTGAAGGTCTGCACCCCATGGAAAGGTCCCATGCTAGAGCAGTTCATGAAGAACTGCAGCCCGTGGGAAGGACTCTTGTTGGAGAAGTTTGTGGAGGACTGTCTCCCGTGGGAGGGACCCCACGCTGGAGCGGGGGAAGAGCGTGAGGAGGAAGGAGCAGCAGAGACAACGTGTAACAAACCAACTGCAGGTGGCTGAGTTGCAGGAAACACTTAAAAGGTTGCGCAGTATTAGTGGAGCCGAGGCGGAGATCGATAGGTGGCTTCAGAACCACGTTCCTGTAGCAGTGGCCACCACTGAGAACGAGGCACGTTGGACCCTGGTGATGCACAAAAGCAGGGCTCCGCTTCAGTCTCCATCCTCCAGCATCACTACCAACAACAGATATGAAGCTTTAGCAGCTGTAGACACTCACGAGCAAGGTCTGCAAAGTGCAACTGTACCAGCAGTGCAGAGCGGATACCGTAAAAAGAAGAGGCGAGTGCTTGTAGTGGGTGACTCTGTTAAAAGGCACTGAGGCGCCCATCTGCCAACCTGACAGGGAGTCACGAGAGGTTTGCTCCTTTCTGGGAGCTAAGATCCCAGACATCACTAGAAGGGTGCCACAACTTGTCAAGAGCACAGACTACTATCCGCTGTTACTCTGCCATGTGGGCACAAATGATGCTGCAAGCCAGAGCCTGGGCAGAACCAAGGAAGACTATAAAGCCCTGGGGGAGCAAGTGAAAAATATTGGTGCCCAAGTCATCTTTTCCTCCATTTTACCCATTAGAGAAAAATGGGCAGCCAGGAATAGGCAAATAATGCAAATGAACTCTTGGCTACGAGGCTGGTGCCGTCGTGAGGGTTTTGGCTTTTACGACAATGGGGCATTCCTCAGCAACCATAGCCTGTTAGAGAGGGATGGAATCCACCTGTCTAGAAGAAAGCTTTGGCAGCAGGCTGGCCAACTTGGTGAGGCGGGCTTTAAACTGAACGACTCGGGGGGCGGGGTCCAAAGTGGCAATGCTAGAGCCATCACACCCTATGGGGGAATAAGCCGGCCCAACCAGAGCAACGACAAAGGGGCCTTCGCTGCCTCACGAGATGACAATCAGAAGAGCAACCACCTCAGGGGTGTGTATGGCTGTAGTGGATCCTCGTGCACCCCTCCAGGGAAACCTGCATGCTCAGTTACCTCTCTGAAATGGCTGTACACCAATGCGCGNGAGGATAACTTCTTGATGCAGGTGGTGGAAGAACCAACGAGGCGAGATGTGCTGCTGGACCTTATAAAAACAAACAAAGAAGGTCTGGTCGAGGGTGTGAGGGTTGGGAGTAGCCTTAGCTGCAGGGACCACGAGATGGTATGGTAGAAGCAGGGCAACAAGGAGGATTACAACCATGGACTTCGGGAGAGCCAACTCTGGCCTCTTCAAAAACCTGCTTGGAGAAATCCCATGGGTTAGGGCTCTAGAAGGTAGGGGGGGTCCAAGAGAACTGGTCCATATTCAAGGACCACTTCCTCCAAGCTCAAGATCGATGCATCCCTAGAAGGAAGAAGTCAAGCAAAGGAGCCAGGAGACCTGCGTGGATGGGCAAAGAGCTTCCGGAGAAACTCAAACGCAAGAGGGAGGTTTACAGTATGTGGAAAAAGGGATTGGCCACTTGGAAAGAATATAGGAATGTTGTCAGGCTTTGCAGAGATGCAATGAGGAAGGCCAAGGCCCGACTGGAACTCAGTCTGGCAAGGGATGTCAAGGATAAGAAGAAGGGCTTCTTCAAATACATCAGCAGTAAAAGGAAGACTGGGGAAACTGTGCGCCCGCTGCTGAACAAGGTGGGGGCCCTGGTGACGCAGGATGCGGAGAAGGCGGAGTTACTGAATGCCTTCTTTGTCTTTACTGCTGAGGCTGGCCCTCAGGCATGCCAGCCTCCAGAGGCGAGAGAGAAAATCTGGAGTAAGGAGGACTTCCCCTTGGCTGAGGAGGATTGGGTTAGGGATCGCCTAGGCAAACTGGATCCTCACAAATCCATGCGCCCCGACGGGATGCACCCATGAGCACTGAGGGAGCTGGCGGATGTTCTTGCCAAACCACTCTCCATCGTCTTTGAAAGGTCATGGAGCACAGGAGAGGTGCCCGAGGACTGGAGGAAAGC